>JAFVLL020014899.1:0-19333 GCA_021397915.2 Tor tambroides | reverse complement strand
TTTTCAGATTTTCTGAGGCGGTACAGGTTTGCAAGGAATGGGTTTATGGGCATGTCTTATCCCCTCTGAAGCTCCTATCTGAGGAATGAAAAAAATGAATTAGTATATAAATAAATAAAACGATAACAAGCTGAAGGGCTTCGTCCATGCTGATCATGGATTTAAAAAAACAACGGTGTTTTAATAGCTGTTGTTGACCTCAGTTGTGCCACCACTTTTAGACTCATGTAGAGGTTTATCTTTAATCAAACTTAATCTGACTGACTGATCTGGGAACCTTTAATCTGATTGGCTGGCTTTACACAACTTCTGAGAGTAAGTGCAAACAGGTGTTTTATCAACCCATAAGGAAAAAAAAAGTTTTGTTTACGTACACAGTACCAGGATGATACATTAAGTACTTTTAATGATGATGAAATAATCAGTGAAACCGGCAAAGTATAGTGAGTAAACTAGACATTGTGAGCAGAATTGGAGTATTCTGCTATTATTTTTGAATCTATATGAGTGAAGTAGTTTGTCCTGTCAATGTAAGAGTTTTCACAAAGAAGACAAGGAAAAATCTAGTTTAAAGAAATGTACTATTTGTACTCTTATTGGTTTCATATATACATGAGAAGTTACAATTTTTTAATGACTCAGATGTCATGTGTAATCAAGGAAAAAGTAACAGGCTTAGTATTTTCTTTACAGCCTGAATACATGTATATACTGTATCTTAATCGTTATTTAAAATAAATATTTAAAAGTAATAATAGACACACATATCTTTTCTACCCTTCTGAAATGTCACGATTTGAAATCAGGAGAACCGTGATGTCACGTTTTCCCCTCGACGCACCCCTTAACATGCGTCAACGCTGTATGTAATCAAGGTGTGTAAAGAAAAACATTTTTGCAATCTTTATAAAATAATCCTGAGAAATAAAATCTGAAACAGCATTTCGTGACTTGCGATCAGTAATATGTAAGGGCATATGTACAGATATTCACACTGTTCATACAACTTCACACTGTTCCTGTTATAGCGTGAAAACCATCTGTTATCCACAGTATTGTGATTATTTTATATATAGAAAGCAATCAAAGATCATTCTCTTTATAATTGCTGGAGTCTATCTGTGATTTGATTTCTGCATTTTCGCCAAAACTCCTGGTATAATCAATGACACAGTTTACACTGCTCAACGAGTCTGTCATTTACATCTTTTCACTGTGTTAGTTATGATGAAAGTATTTGTCATATTGCAGAAAGTGCGTTGCATCATGTGCTCAGTAGACATGACTGTCTTTGGATACATTTCAGCACTGAAATCTTTGATACAACATAGTTCTAAACATAATGATAGGACACTTTGCATGATCAGTTCATCTTTGTTATAATAAAAACGCAGTAAAAGTTTGAGAAAGTTCCACACTGTAATGCTCATTACATATGCAAAGATGTTAGCCAATCATAGCAGTGGGCGTTTACACTGAAGCCTCAGCATTCCAAAAGAGCATTCAAATCAGAGGGATAGAAAATAAATATTTATATCCAAGTTATAATTTTGACGGAAAAACTATACTAAGATTATAAGTGCAACTCAGGAAAAATGCATTTCATAACAGATTCACCACATTTTAACTAAACCGTTTTCACTGCACTGAATTTCAGCCTTTTAATGAGAAATTGAAATAATCATCAAAGAGGCGTACTCAAGTCTTTCTAAGTATGAGTAGCCTCATTATGCCTGTATTTTTGAACCAGTAAGAAGAGTGTCAGAGTGTCATGTCATTGACCCTTCTGTACAACTGTTTGCAGAGACTGCTATATTATCGGTTAAATGAATTTTTCCCACGCAGGCTATTAATGCGCTATTAGCTATTTCACACAAACCCACCACTGAGTGGCATGTTAAAACAAAACCAACTATGGTTGGTCATTATATATAGCAGTTAGTCAGTCTCTGTCTGAGTGGAAGGGTCTTGGCCTGCAAGATTGACTGAATTTTTCCTAGTTTATGAATCGAGTTAAGCTACTTCGTTCTTTTCATTCTCGAGTTTTGTTTAAAGTTGAATTTGAATGTGTGTTACATACAATTTACCTCATTACACATTATAATTAATTCAAAATTCTAATGAACATTTCCTGGGACCATTTCCTCTGGATATGATTACAAAAAGCTGTCAGAGACTTCTGTATAGGGCACTTCACCATGTATAATTTTAAGTTAACAGAAACATTTAAGTCTTTTTTCCCCCTTCTGCATGGAAATCTTGTGATTACACAGTCAGTTGAGAGGATCTAATTGCACTGAAAGATGCCTGTGAGCGGTGAGGAAAAAAATCCATTAGCATATTTGAAAAGTCTGCACATAACGATGCAAATTCCCTTTGAATTTTAGAGACGACAGGCAGGCTGAACGTACTGTGCAATTATATCTTAATACCATACAGACCAGCATGCAATGCTCTTCATCCACCTGCCACCCACTATCCCACTCCCACAGCCCAGTGACACACACTCTCATACAACCACTTGCTCACACACACCGCCTTCAGTGGATCTACACGCAAGATCTTCAGAAATTATTTAATCCAAGTCTCTATTAACAATGGAAGAGAGGATGAATATATTTAATATTTCTAAAGAACTGCCCTACATACTTTTATAAGAATAAAAAAGGAAGATTTTAAGTGAATTTCAGTGTCTTTTCAGTGATTTGGAAGTAGAGCCTTTTGTGTTCCACTTGAAAAATAACAGCACACGGGTTTGTAACAACATGAAGGTGAGTATCATTTTTGGATGAACTCCACTTTTAAAGGAATAGTTCACCCAAAAAATAATATTTGCTGAAAATGTACTCAACCCTCAGAGTTTGTTTTTTCATCGGAACAGATTTGGAGAAATTTAGCATTATGTCACTTGCTCACCAATGGAACCTCTGCAGAGAATGGGTGCCGTCAGAATGATAGCCCAAACAGCTGAAAAAAAATAAATAAATAATCCACACGACTCCTGTAACGGAACTGGTCGCACACAGGAGGTAAGTTAAATCACACAGTGTTTATTAATGAAGTGAGCAGCACACAGGAGCAGGGAAGAGTCTTCAGACTTGGTGAGCATTCTAACTCACGTGAGATAACGTGAGGTGAATGACCCAGTAACTGTTCGTAAACCTCTCTCAACAGATCCAGCAAGTCAATGGCATCAGAAACACAGACAGCTAGCTTCCGCACAGGACACCAGGAACAGGAGAGGAGGATGACTGGAAGATAAACTGAACCAGAATAGTTAGTAACAACAGGAAAGTATAAACTGGTAGCTATACTCAGCTTCTAGATGACGGAACGGTCAGAGTAGCAATCCTAAGATCGGACAACTGGTGACTTTGGTGACTGTGCTTAAATGTGGTTGGAGATAATGAGGTGCAGTGCCCGGTGATCCCAACCTCCAGGTAGATGCAGACCAGGTAACTGGCTGGTGGAGACTTCGTCCTCTTGAGCCTGTCCCCCTCTCCATGGCCCACTCCTGAGGGCCGACCTCGGCGTCGTGGTGGTCTGCCTCGGCCTCGAGGTGCAGGACGATCAGGATGGGCGGCGTGGAAATCCTCCAGTAGGCTGGGATCAAGAACATCGTCTCTGGGGATCCAAGAGCGCTCCTCAGGACCGTAACCCTCCCAGTCCACGAGGTATTCTAATCTCCCACCACGACGCCGGGAATTTAGGATGTCTCGGATCTTGTAGATGGCTCCATCATCAATGATGAGTGGGAGAGGGGGTTCCTCGGTCGGACCAGGCTCTGGGGAAACAGAAGGGTAATAAGGTTTAAGTAGGGAGACGTGAAATGTAGGGTGAATTTTATATTGTGCAGGGAGTTGAAGCTTGTAAGTGACCGGGTTGACCTGTTCCAAGATGGTGAAGGGACCAACGAACCTGGGACTCAGCTTACGGCTGGGCAGGCGTAGCCGAATGTCTCGTGTGGAGAGCCATACCTTCTGTCCAGGCTGGTAGGTGGGTGTTACTGAACGACGAGCATCGGCGGCGATCTTCTGCCTGCGTACGGCCTGTTGCAGGTGGTGATGTGCTGAATCCCAGACTCCCTCGCTCTCTCGGAACCAGTGATCGACCGCAGGCACATCGGAAGGTTCTCCGGACCAGGGGAACAGGGGAGGCTGGAAACCGAGTACGCACTGGAAGGGAGTGAGTCCAGTAGAGGATTGACGGAGTGAGTTCTGGGCATACTCGGCCCAGCCTAGGAACTGGTTCCAAGAGTTCTGGCGGTGATGGCAGAAGGTTCTCAGGAAGCGCCCAATTTCCTGGATTTTGCGTTCAGTCTGCCCGTTTGATTGAGGATGGTAACCTGAAGTCAAGCTGATGGTCACACCTAGGAGAGTGAAGAAGGCCTTCCATACTCGGGAGATGAATTGTGGACCTCTATCCGAGACTATATCTTCGGGGAGGCCGTAGTATCGGAACACATAGTTGAATAAGAGTTCTGCGGTTTGCATGGCAGTGGGGAGTCCGGGCAGAGGAATGAGACGGGTGAATTTGGAAAATCTGTCGATGATGACGAGGATGCAGGTATTATGGTCGGAGGGTGGTAGGTCCGTTATGAAATCCACTCCTAGGTGTGACCACGGGCGGTTGGGAACGGGTAAGGGCACCAGCTTGCCTGAAGGGAGATGACGGGAACTTTTGGATATGGCGCAGTCTGGGCAGCCCTGAACGAACCTTCTCACATCCCTGGCCATGTTCGGCCACCAGAAGCGGTCGCTTAGCAGCGAGAGTAAACGTTAGCCCCTAGGTGACCAGTACCAAGTGAAGTGTATAGAGAGAGTGATGAAGTCGCTGCCGTGATAGAACTTATAAGCGGTCAGGTAGGCAGCCAATTTGGCAGAGGAGAAGTGTCAGAAGACCACTGGAGGAAGGACCAGGCAATGGGGCTCACCGATGATGTCGAGCAAAGATACGCCGGGCTCTTAGAGATTCTTCCTTAAGTGAGAGCGAGATAAGGCGTCTGCCTTGGCGTTATGAGATCCTCCTGTTCGACAGAATTTGAGACAAGCAGGTGAAAAGCAATGCTATCACCACCTGGCGTGGTTATCGTTTGGCGTCTGTGCAGCTCTTGGGGTTTTGTGATCTGTGAGCACAAGAAATGGTTGAGCTGCCCCCTCCTTAGTGTCTCCATGCCCTCCAGGCCAACAGTGGCCAAGAAGCCCTGTTGCCGATGTCGGCCAGTTCCTTTCCGCGGGCTGAGCTTCTTGGAGAAGGCGGCGCATGGATGGAGCTTGGAGGCTTCCCTGCCGCAAGATAACCTTCTGGGCATTTGATGCGTCCACCTCTACGATGAAGGGCAGCTCTGGATCGGGGTGGACGAGGAGTGGGGCGGTAGTGAAGGCTTCCTTGAGACGATTGAAGGCATTGGTGGCATTCACATCCCAGGCAAGAGACTTCTTACCTCCTCGCAGGAGATCAGTGAGGGGGCTTGTGATTGAACTATAGTTGGCAATAAATCTTCTATAAAAGTTAGAGAAACCCAGGAAGCGCTGTAGTTCCTTGATCGTGGTGGGTCGGGGCCAGGACGTGATGGCTTCCACCTTCCCCTTGTCCATGCGGATGCCACCGTGACTGATGATATATCCTAGGAAGTGTACTGATGGTTGGTGAAAGAGACATTTTTCCGCCTTGAGGTAGAGCTGGTGTTTCCGCAATTGCTGAAGGACCTCCGCAACGTGGTGGCGATGTTCGGCCAGGCTCCGGGAGTATATTAAGATGTCATCAATGTAGACGATAACAAACCGATGAAGGAACTCCCGGAGCACCTCATGCATGAAACTTTGGAAGACAGATGGGGCGTTGACAAGCCCATAGGGCATAACCCGATACTCATAGTGCCCAGTAGGGGTTACAAAGGCGGTCTTCCACTCGTCCCCTTCTCTGATGCGGATGAGGTTTATGCCCGGCGCTACGGGACCCGGACTAGTGAATATGGTGGCTGCTGGTTGTTCCAGAGCTGCAGGGACAAGAGGAAGGGGATAGCGATATTTAACAGTGATGAGATTTAGCTTCCGGTAATCTATGCATGGACGGAGCCCTCCGTCATGACCCTGAAGAAACTCGAAGCGGCCGGGGGAAATGGAAGGGACGATGTGAAAAACGCTTGTTTGAGTCGCACTCCTCAATACTCCTCCATAAGCCTTCGCTTTCAGGAAGTGATAGAGGATAAATTTTACCCGTGGTACTGGTACACCCGAACTAGATGGGGTGCACAGTCCATGGCCGATGAGGGTGTGCCAGATGCCCTTTTGAGGACAGAGCCATCTGAGCTCGTAGTGGTGGAACCTGCACGTTGTTCTCCACAGGGCTCTCTATGGAAGTGGCCTGCACAGATAATTCAACAAATGGACGTGTAGAAGGTTTGGGCATATGTGGGAAACATTGAGGGAAACAGTTAATTCCCCACTTCAGAACATCTCCAGAGGTCCAAGATAATACTGGATTGTGCTTTACCAGCCAGGGTCGACCCAAAACAATGTCTACTGTGGATTCCTCTAAAATTAGTAAATGAATACTCTCCTGATGGAGCTGCCCCACTCGCAGCAACAGGGGACCGACACAATATTTTACTAGGCGACGTGTGAGTGGAGTACCTGTTATGGCTTGGATCTGGTAAGTGGTCTCGGTTGCAATGGGTGTGAGGTGGAGTTGACGGCTGAGTTTCCCCGAGATGAAGTTCCCCGCTGAACCGGAGTCCAAGAGGACTGTGACTGGCATCAGGTGATTTACAAGGATAATGTTAGCACAAGTAGTTAAAGGGTTCATCTTGGATATATGAGGTTGCATACCACTCACCAAAAGCCTGGGCGGACGAAGGGTGCAGGACTGAATCATATGGTCAGAACTTCCACAATATAGGCACAACCCATTGTTGATTCGTCTCTGTCTTTCTGTAGAAGATAAATGGAAAGTGTCAGTCTGCATAGGCTCAGGTAAGGGTCTAACCTCTGGCTGGTGGCTCGGAGGAGTGTCAATGGCTGTAAAGATCGTGGTTTCCGATGGACAGGACCGCATTCGGTTAGAGCAGCGGATGGCAAGTTGAATAAACTTCTCTAGCCCAAAGGTGTCGTCGTAGGCGGCCAGATGAAGCTTCAGGCGGGGATTTAAGCCTTGCCGGAAAGCTGTGATCAGCGATGGCTCGTTCCATCCACTCGCGGCTGCGAGGGTGCGAAACTTCAGGGCGTATTGATGAATAGTCATGTTGCCCTGTCGGAGCTTATATAACTGTTCTCCAACCGAAGAATCACCAGGGGAGCTGCCAAACACCTCTTTGAAATGGGCGAGAAATTGGGCAAACGATTGCGTGGCGGGTCCTGCTTGAGTTAGAATGGTCTCCGCCCATCTCAATGCGGGTCCTGTGAGCGATGTGATCACGAACGCTATCTTCGCCTGGTCGGTCGGGAACATCTGAGGATGTAAGTCAATGGTTAGAGAACATTGTAAAAGGAAGCCATTGCACTCCTCGGGATCCCCTGAGTAGGGCGCTGGTCGGGCCATGGGACTGGCATACATTACTGCCGAAGAAGTGGAGGTGGCGGAAGTGTTGGGTGCGGTAACAGTGACCGGTGGCGATGGTGAAGCCGGACGGGCTAATGTCCTTTTCAAAGCGTCGACCAGTTCTTGCAATGGGTCGGTAGCACTCATGGTGTAGCCGTCTTGGTCCGATCTTCTGTAACGGAACTGGTCGCACACAGGAGGTAAGTTAAATCACACAGTGTTTATTAATGAAGTGAGCAGCACACAGGAGCAGGGAAGAGTCTTCAGACTTGGTGAGTATAACTCCGTGAGATTAACGTGAGGTGAATGACCCAGTAACTGTTCGTAAACCTCTCTCAACAGATCCAGTAGATCGGCAGCATCAGAGAGGCACAGACGTACTAGCTTCCGCACAGGACACCAGGAACAGGAGAGGAGGATGACTGGAAGATGACAAGACAGGTGGTTAGTAACAACAGGAAAGTATAAACGTTAGCTATACTCAGCTTCTAGATGAGCGGAACGGTCAGAGTAGCAATCCTAAGATCGGACAACTGGTGACTTTGGTGACTGACTTAGAAATGTGGTTGGAGATAATGAGGTGCAGGTGCCGGTGATTAAAACTCCGGTGAAGTGGATCGGGGTAACTGGCTCTGGGTGGAGCCTGGTCCTCTTGTTACAGACTCCAGTCCATCAATTAGCATCTTGTGAAGTGAAAAGCTCCATGTCTGTCAGAACAAATCCATCATTAAAGTCTTTTAACTTTCCATCGCTTCCTCTAGTAAAAAAGTCCATGCCCTGTTGTCATCTCACATCAAAATCCACCAACATATTTATTTAAAACAGTTTGGGCTGTTATCGCTCATAAACCGCAGTTGATATGTGCATATTTCTTTCTGATTCATACAAGCTGATTTTTTTTCACCAGAGAAAGCAACATTATGGATAAGAGCTGGAGTAACAGTTTGAAATTCAAATATATCTTAATGATAAATTTATTACAAACTTGCAGCTTTTCACTTCACAATTCATTAATTGATGGACTGGAGTTGTGTGGATTACTCGTGGATTACTGTGATGTTTTTATCAGCTGTTTGGACTCTCATTCTGATGGCACCCATTCACTGGATCCATTAGTGAGCGAGTGATGCAATGCTAAATTTCTCCAAATCTGTTCCCATTAAGAAACATTTCGTATGAAATGAGGGCGAGTTATTTTTCAGCTAATTTTCATTTTTGGGTGAACTATGCCTTTAAGAGATTGTTATAACCGTTAGTAATGAGCACAATATTCTTTATCCTGGTTGCAGAAGGAAATTTGATTGAAAATGATTTCATACAAGGTTACTGGCGAACTCCAACCTTGTAATCCTTGCCATAGGCTGTGTGCGTGCTTCCCTTCTCTCTCTAGTGTTAAACACACACATACACACTTACGCTAACTGATATCCTCTCATACTCGACATCTTGACTCGCAGCAGTCTTCGCTGCATTGACTCACTGTAATCTATTTCTCAGCAGGTCTCTGACACAGTCTGATCAGCTTCAGTACTCCACACATCCAGGCAGAGACCACGGCTCTCAGGAGAACATATGTCTTCTTAAATGACAAAAGCACTGCATCAAGATGAAGTCATTAGACCAAGTTGCTACTGCTCCCCTTAACGTTACTCTTAAATCCTTAATTATATGGATGGAAGGAGAGAGAGACATTTTAATACTGAAAGTTTTTCTGCAAAGGTCCATTTGTACACATTTTGTACAATCTTCCAGTGAAACTATTTCAACCTTCAGTGTTTGCTCTATTTAGCAAGCATTTGGTTTTGATAACCTGTATAAATAAATAATATTTTCATTATTTTGAATGTTAAAGCTACTGCTATGTTATGAGTCCCACTTGAATGCATGACCTGTCATAATAACAAATGCCTGACTCGGAGGTACGAGTTTTCAAGGTGCACTTGAAGGAAGCATAATTACCTGACACATCTGGGAACTATCAAGGAGGTCACAATGAACACAGACATGACATGAACTAGAAACTAAACTACAAAAACAAAAGAACATGACACTAATCAGGACAAAATGCCCATGAACAAAATGACACAAAAATCCTCCAACTCATTAGAATTATACAACAATTAGCTCTGGTCTTTGAATCGGATTGGCTGAACAGCATTCCTAGGGTGCTAATATGCAGTCCTAAAGCACTTTTCAAATTTCTAACATAGAAATCTATTTAATGGGGAAAAATGTGTAACTACTAGATTACATCATTTTTGATTTAATTAAAACAGTACTTATCTGGTGCAAAAGCAATGAGGGTCTATAAATGAATGCATTAAACCTGAATTGATAAATGTACATTTAAATAATAAAAAACTACTCTTTACTATAAGCTCCCATTACTTAACGTTAGCTGATGTATTAATTCCATTTGTTATAGTATATATTAATCTATATTAAATGTTAGCTAATAAAAATACAACTGTTCATTGTTAGTTAATTTATGTTCACCAAGTTCACTATGTTCACTAGTTAACTAATGTTATCAAATCTATCCTTATTGTAAAGTGTTAGGGAATATCATATTTCATAAACACTGATGACCAACAGTGTTGAAGTATTTCACTAAAAAAATGTTGCATATGTACTACTGCCCAGAGGCTCAAATTGGTGAATCATTCATTCATTCATTCATTCATTCATTCATGTATTTATTTATTTAGATGCATAACACTTGCATGAACCTTTTTAATAAACCAGTTCATTAAAATGAATCAGCCTTTGCAGCACTCCATATAATTCATTCATTCATTCATTCATTCAAAAAAAAAAAAAAAAGTGATGTAGCGTTTTGTTAACATAAACTGCTACTTCTTGGAAAAGGGAGCTTATTATTACTGGAAACTTAAAACAGCCAGAGCTACTGATGTGCTCCTGAAAAATCTAGTTAAAAAAGTAAGAAAGCAGATATAAGTTAAAAAAAAAAAAAAAAAAAAGTTACTAGCTTTTCTACTTTTAGTTAGTTATTCCTCAACTCTGCATCGAAAATATTTACATTTGAAAATTAATCTCAGTGTTAATGTGTCCAGAATGACTTCAATTTTTTTTTACTAAAAAGCAAATTAAAGTGAAGTTGTACTAAAAATAGTGAAAGGAAAAGAAGATGTCTTGCCCTAGTACAAGGCCGTTATCAGGCTCTCACAGTACCATTTGGCCTCTCTTATGCTCTGTATCATTTTCTTTTCACAGCTTGGTACAATTTAATACTGCTCATTTTCCTCTACCGTTGGGAGACAAAAAAGACTAAGAAAAAAGAGGGTCTATTTTTATGACATGTAAACTTTTTTTCTCCTCACAAATCTAAACGTGGCTCATTAAAAATTGTTATTTCCCTAGAGATCTCCTTAGAAAAATTAGCAAAAAAGCTTCAAATAAATTTCTCATTTCATAAGATAAATGCTTTTTTGTGCATCCTAGGATTTCTTCTGTAATATCGGTGTCCTCATTGTGCTGCTTCATCACATCAGATCCAGAGGGAGGACTCTTGCTAAAGCGCACACACACACACGCACACACACACACACAAAGGCCTCATGCACACTGCACACATGTACAACCTGCATAAAATCATTAACTCCTTCTGTTTTTGAATATTTCATAGTTTCTACCATGCATTAGTGAAAAACTGAAAATATTTTTCTCTAACTCAACCCCAATTCTCACTTGAAGCCATTAATTGTTCTCCTGTAATAAAATCTGTCGTTTTGTTTCGATAGTCTATTCTACTAACTTTAGATAACTTTGCTACTACATGTCTACTATATTGCTACTATATGTTTTTAAGTCACCCCGATTTGTCGGTCAGGGACAAAGTCAGGAAACAATACCAAAAAGAGAAAGAAATGAGAATGTCGCAAGCCAGAGTCAGATTCCCCATACGTTAGGCACCACAGCCTAATATATCACTATTATATATCGCATTCAACACACTGTAAAAATGATTTCAAAGTTTTAAATAAAATAAAGATTACTGAAGTATAATTTCACATTTATTACAATGTGTTACTTGCCATTTCTTTGCAATTATTAGTGAAATTTACTGCCCATTTTTAAAGCCCATTTTTTTCAGTGCAAGTCTAAATTTGGTTGTTCCAACTGAGTCAGACCTTCCACAGATCATTTGCAGTTGCTTCTGTCACTCAAATTTCCTATGACTTTTCTGTACAGCAAAAGGATCCAGTATCAAAATGTCAAAGCTCTTTTCCATACAAACGAAAATGCATGGTGATGTATGGCTGTCTCGCTCAGTCAGTTTTGCTTGGTGAGTTTGAAAAAATTATATATCAGGTCCGAAATTGAACTCGGATGCCTTACAGAAACACCAAAGGACAAATATACTACTGATAAGAAGTGTTGTTTTATCATGTCTTAACTTGTCTAGGACACCATCTGTGCCAAAAGTAATCAGTGGTGTTCCCTCAAACAAACAAAAAAAGCACATGGTTCCTCTGAGAATTCGTGCTAACCAGGCCACGACTCTGACAGACATTTTCAATGTAAAACACTTCAGCCCTACATCATCCGAAAATGAGTTTTGTGTCAGAGTGTGACATATCCGCTTTAATTTACCACTTCATTAGCCATAGCTTAACAGGACAACAGCAGAAACGGTCTTCAGCATTTTAACTGGCAGGAACAAACATTAAGGTACTGAAGATGTGCTTCTATCCAGCACTGAAAACAGGACGGTCTCTCGGTGTCTGTCTCCACCAGTAACTGCAATAGGCTGGCGACAAATCTATACTGAGGCAAAAGACTGAAAGGCTCTGTTGGACAGCACATCAGTCAGTCGTAAAGGAGCATGCTGTCTTTTCTCTCACGCAGTCTCTTCTTTGTCTATTATTCCCTTTTGTGGATTTGCTTTGTTCTTGCTGTTTGTTCTCCCTGCTTGCAGTCGGAATAAAAGTTTTATAACTTCTGTGTGTCTGTGCGTCTGTCTGTCTATGGATTCGATAGATGCCTAAGAGAAGCAGGAGAGATGGAACTGGGTCAGGATTCACATCTGTTTCAAACAGAAGGAGGGGATTGCAGAGAGGGGTCTTGCTGATATCGATGGAGAAGGAAGGCGGAGAGCGGTTCAAAGGCACGTTGAGCGGTTTACCTGTTTCCAAAACAATCAACCGTCAACCACAGTTTTCTTTGACAAGTAACAGGACCATTTAATGCAGCCCATTTGATCAAGTCAGCGATGTATCAGTGATGAGTGTCAACATTAAACATCAAAATCAAGTGATATAATCATACACGTGAACTTTTTGTGCCTAAAATCATTATATTCAAAAATAAATCACACCATTTAGTTTTAGGATTGTTGCAACACATGGCATTTCACAACCTAACCTAGCCTTGCCATATCAAAAATGGCATTACATACAATAGTAACCAGTGATAGTTAACTAAAACTAAAATTAACACTACTAAAAACCACTGTGTTCACTGAAATTGAAGCTGTAATAAATATATTATTATTATTACATGAACAACTTAAATGAAAATTAGAAATGTTGTATTGACAACTATCTGAAATAAAAGTTTAGGCTGAATTAAAATTACTAAAACTAAACTGCATTCAAAAAGAAAATTACAGCTGAATAGAAATTTATTTATTTATTTATACCAATAAAAATGACCAAAGCACATACTACAACACTAGCACTCTCTATTTAATTTCTATTTTATCTACTTTTGTTTTTATTAAAGAAAAAAAAAAAACTTTACCATCTAACACTTGCACTCTCTATTCTATTTTTATTACAACTACTTGTTTTCTTTTTATTTAACAAAAAAAAATATCCTCTAACACTAGCATTCTATATTTTTTTCATATTCTTTCAAACTGTTTTTTTTATTTATTATTTTAAAAAAAACACTTGCTACGTGTACTGCATTAGACTAACCAAGACTTATCAAAACACATGTTATTGCTCTTTTGTCAGATTTGATTGCTTCTGTTTTTCTCATTTGTAAGTCGTTTTGGATAAAAGCATCTGCTAAATCAATAAATGTAAATGTAAAACTTCAGAATTAAAATTAATACTGAAAAAAAGCTAATTCAAAATATGATTAAATACCATACATAAATAACACTAAAATAGCACTGGTTCTACAACCCTGACAATTTTGCCTTTTTGCCACAAAATACAATTTTGATTCAGAAAGTAAAAACACGCTCATCATCAAAGAGGTGTATTCATTTAACACATACTTTATTGTATTTTTGAATAGATACGGACTAACACAAGAATGGCATGTCATTTACCTTTTTAACAGAGAGAAAAAGCAGCCAGCGGGGGGTTATAAAAATATCTGACAGTTTCCAGGGGATAAAGACTCCAATATTAATATTGCCTTTTCATTAGGATGACAAACAAACTTATCTCGGGAGACATCGGCTGTGCTGGTATTTCCTTGCAGCTGACTCTATTAACACCAGTGTGTCTCCACCGGTCTTTCACAGTTTAAAGGGATCGACCAGTGTCAGAGTAAATTAGCGGCTTGTAGTCTTAATCTACGCTAGCACGTTTGTGTGGTCTGTCAGCGCAACTGGCTTGAGGGAGCGCATGGCAGTGACCTGTGTTGGCCGGAGAGCATGCTGGGAATGGTTCAGTGCTGCAGTTGAATTGTCTGCCTCTCTTTGTGTCAGATACGGCTAATGTAGCCCCCGGCCCCCAGACCGCCACATGGCTGACACTGCGGTAATTGATCTGTAAAGACTGTCGAGAACGACACATTGAAATACCAAATCACAACTGACTCGGCAACTCCCTCATTGTCGCTGGTTTTGTCTTCGCATGTGTGCGTTTGTGCAACCGAAGGGCTTTTGGGAAGAAGGCATTGATGCATTGGCCTAAGGCTCTTTTGCTAATCAGGTTGTGGGTAATATCATTCTGTGACCTTTTCTCTTAATAACAAATTTTTCCACAGCTTAATCCCCAAACCCCTCCCTCTCCGTCCTTCCCCTTCTCGTTCCCTCTCTCTCCTTCTCTCCGTCTCTCCTGCATTACTTCAAACGCAGCATAATCTTTTGTCTCTGATTGCATTAGTTATGATAGGAAGGCAGCGCTCTAATTTGAGTCGGTATGGGGAGGAGGTGCTCTGATTTCATTTTCTCTGGCCTTGTCAGGGGGCATTTAAATAAAGGAAACTTCAACTGCAGGAAAAATGCTATCGACACTACGCAGATTTTGATGCAGTTTCACAGTTTTAATTATTATTGGTCAACTGATACAGAGGTTTTGATGGTCAATACCGATATCTTAGAGATCTTATGTCATTTCAAAATGAATAAACATGAAAAAAAGAATGTTGAACGTGATAAAAAATAAATCTGTAAAATAAACATTTACTTAGATGGCAACCGCTTGATTCTGTAATTCTATTATGGCATTTTTCACAAAGAAATTGTTAAAGGGGTCATGAACAGCCTGTTTTTTTTTTATTTTGTACTGTTCTCTCAGGTCCACTTATAATATTATCAACATTTTTACATCAAAAACATCATAATTTAGAAGTAAAGGGCTATTTTTTTGTCCTGTTTTGACCCCCTCATCAGAACGCTCTGTTTGAATAGGCGTGGCGGACTGTAGACTCAGACATAAATGCCCACTGCTATGATTGGCTAACAGTTGTGTATGTTTGACAGCCTACGTCCTTCACAGATGGACGCTGTTGTGTTTTAGGTTAAAAATGCATAAATACTCAGTACATACCAAACAAGCTGTAATAGCAGACAAGCAAGCTATCACATAATAAAAACAGTTACTCACTTGTGTGTTGCGACATTACTGTCGGATCCAATATAGTCTGCACAGCATCGTCTTTTAGTTTCAATCTTTCTAAAAATCCTGTGTCAAATTGTGCTTTGTTTGTAAACAAATCTGCAGTAAAATGAAGTGAACAAAGGACCAAGTAATTACTGATGTGGTCTGGCACTTCACTAAAAAGTTCATCAAATAAAGTTTATCGTTTGGTTTCTGCATAGACCTGCAACTGCCACTCTCGTCATTTACCTACTATGGCCGCAAATCGGTGGGTGGAGCTAAACAGGCAGTGATGTAGAGGCAGGTGTTGATCTTCTTCTGCGAAGGCAGTGCTTATCCACACTATTACGTCATAAAGTGGCACAAATTGTTTTGGCAGATTTGCTTCAATATAAGCTGTAGACTAATGAGCAAGTTTTGAGTTCTGAAAAGTACAGAATGTTTTTATATGTTTTTACCTCATATATATCAAAAGATCAAGGGAATTTTGAGTTCTCATTTCATGACCCCTGTAAAAATATTAATAAAATGGAAGTAAACACTGTAATCAACTGTGCACTGGTATGCATGGTATGTTAGTGAGCACTGGGAATCATATTTTTTCAAAGAAAGACAAGTTAGTGCTATTTTACAAACAACACACAATGAATATGCCATGAATATGACAAATACAATATAGCGGCAAACTGAATATAGCACAGCATAGTTAAAATCAAGAATTTAAAGTTTGTCGATCCTGTATGTCTGTGTGTTTCCTCAAGTAACTGTCCTGTTCGCATATAATTCAGACAAACCGACCATGAAACACAGAATACACTTGTTTTGCAGTCTACAACTGCACACTTCAGAGGATCTCACATCTGAATTCAACAAAGTTTGCAAGGTTAGTGAAATTAAATGTTTATTATATATTCAAATTCTTGTTTAAATGAAATGCATATTTGCTGAATTCTGACCGTAGATGAGAAAGTCGGCCTATTATAGTGTTAGCCTTTCTGTTACTAATAGAAAATCAAACGCTATAATTCTTTTTCATATAACCTTTACTATCTTTGTTCTAATTTATTAGTCAGAACTGTTAAACAGAGAAAGTAAACCTAATGAGTACAAAGAACAGGAGCTTTGTATACTCAGGAGCAGACGTTTTTTTTAGCACTGTCAAAATAAAGGTCCGATATATCAACCAAAAAAAAAAAAAAGAAAAAAGGCCAATAATATAAAAGTGCCAAATATCTGCCAATATTAATTCTTAATTATGCACAGTAAATGAACTACATTTGGTTTCATTTGTGGCACTGTAAAAGCCTGTTTTCTCAAACTAAACTCTTTTGTTTATGACAGACGTCCCTTTTTAGTCACACTCGCTTACAAAGTGGAGTTTGTCAGTCATTTCCAGTACGATGGCCTAAACAACAAGAGTCTAATTAAATCAACAAATGCCATATTCATGAGCTTATCACGCATACCCATAATAGATTATTCAATAATTCATTAGCGATTAAAGTGAGTAATTAGTATTGAGAGGAGTATGATAAAGCAGCGCACTGAAGGTCAAAGAGGACCTGATTGAGAGCAGCCTCACTCATTGGGAGGCAGAGTGCCATCCACTGAGTCAGTGCACCCTGCTAATGAGAACATAATGTAATCACAGTGTGCCTGAAGGTCAGCGTGGGGCTCAGAGAAATATTCCTCTTTCTCACTACAAGCAACCAAATGCAGGCAAATTCAATTAAACAACGTAATCTGAGGGCAGTTCCATTTCTGCACCGAAGAGGAGGGAAATGGACAGAGACAATCAAGGGCAAACAATTTCAAGGGCGTAGAAAACATTTCAAAATTACACTGTGTGGCGTTTCCTGAGCCTGGAATGAAAATTTGAATTGTGTGTTTGTGAAATCAGAGGAAATTACTAACCGTACAAGCCTGATGAAAGATGTCGTGAGACACATGGTAAGCTACTCTGTTCTGTGCAACAGTTCACTGTCAGATCCACTCTCAGAAATAAAGGTACAAAAGCTGTCACTGAGCCAGGACCTTTTCAAAAGGTACACCTTTGTACCTAAAGGGTCCATGTTGGTAGATATTTATACCTAAAGTGTACATATCAGTACCTAAAAGTTATAAATGGGTTCCTTTTGAAAAGGTACCACCCCAGTAACAGCTTTTGTACCTTTTTTTGGGAGAATGTGTAATGTAACTATTTCTAACACATTTATTTTAATGTTAATGGCTTGTATTGAACAATGGATGTTTAATACTGAACGCAATTACACAATTTAATTACAATGATTGAAAAAGTGTTCGTACATAAGCGCTTAAACTTGTGTCCCATAAGTTGATTTTTATTCAAACTAACAGTCTTTTTTTTATTATTATTATTATTAAGGTAAAGGTAAAACAGTCTAGCAAGGATACTTTTTTTACTATGCTTCATTTTTAATACTTTTAAAATTACTTTTTTTAAAATACTCATCCCAAACCCAGACTTTGAAAATCATTATACAAACCCAAAATATCTGTTCAAAACTATGATACAAAGAATGAAACAAACAGATACCATTTCTAATGAGAGAAACTTATTTCAAACATATTTTAAAACACTACAGCAAATTGACTCATTTCCACTTCACCAAATTATTATTTTGCCCCAATAGTCTTTTCTAAAGATAGTGAGACAGGCAGTGAAGAACACGTTGAAATATGAAACATGAAATCACAAACAAAAAAGGGAAATATCACTTGTAAACAAAATATTTCCAATCAAGCTGTCAACCTTTGCAAGAAATGTAAAAAATATTACTGAATTGTAATTAGATACATAAAATGCTTTGAAATTAGCCTTAGAAAGACAAAGAGGTCAGCCATTTTAAACTGTTAAAATTATTATTTCTACCCCAAAATGCTGTTCTTTAAGGGGGTGTTTACAAGACACTGTTTTCAACTAAAAATGGAAAATTTAATTTACACGACAACATCGTTTTGGAGGCCTGAAAATGGGTTTCAAAGTTTTTTTAATACGATATCATTAACATCTCTGTGTAAACTACAAAAGTGTGGATTTGTGAAAACAGTGACATCATGCTCATGGGTTTTTGTGTTCAGTCTATACTGTAGGTATGTGCGCACTTACGTAGGGTTTCTTCACAAAGTGGCATCGCCAACTACTGGCCTGGCATGCATAATACAGCATTTTTTAGTTATTTTTGCAGATCCGTGTGAACATTAATTTTGACAGCACTGTTGTCTATATGCAAAACATTTAAAAGATGCAAAGTAGTCGGCGCTGATAGCCTCAGGGGCAGTGTGATGACATACAGTGCCGTTGCGCTAAGGACGTCCCATGTTCGAATCTGACTCGAAAACTTTTCCTGATCCTGCCCCCCTCTCTCTCCCACTTCACTTCCTGTCAATTCTGATCCGTCCTGTCACAATAAAGGCAAAGGAAAAACTTTTCAGTTTTTAGTACATTTGTCATTGTGTAAACATACCCTAACACTGGACAGTGTAGATGACAATTGACAAACACTACATTTTATCATTTGTTTGAATTATATTTCTACAGGTTGTGCCGTATCCCCTACACACACCTAAACCTACACTGGACCGATGTAAAGCTCCTCATGCATATACAGTATCTCACAAAACTGAGTACACCTTTCACATTTCAGCAACAATTTTAGTATATCTTCTCAAGGGACAATACTGCACAAATGAAACTGGGATATATATTAGAGTAGTCAATGTGCAGCTTGTATAGAAGTACAAATTTACTGTCCTCTAAAAATAACTCAACATATAGCCATTATTGTCCAAATAACTGGCAACAAAAATGAGTACACCCTAAGTGAACATGTCAAAACTGTGTGTCAATATTTTGTAGGGGCACCATTGTTCTCTAGCACTGCCTTAATCCTCCTGGGCATGGAGTTCACCAGAACTGCACAGGTTGTTGCTGGCATCCTCTTCCACTCCTCCATAATGACATCACG
>JAFVLL020014898.1:0-23630 GCA_021397915.2 Tor tambroides | reverse complement strand
CCATCCTTTCCTATATCCGCCAATGCCCTGAAATAAAGGAAGCAGCCATTCTCATCAAAAGTGGCTTACAGAACACTAATTGCTAGTAAAATCCCTGCGGAAAAACCCAGAAGTTGGTTTGTGATGACTGAGCAGCATTACTGTGGGCTCAGATCTTTGTTATGCAACCATATTTATTTATGAGCAAGAGAATTTTATAACAAGCAAATGCTATAAACTCAGATCAGACATTCTGTATCCTGTATCAGTAAATCTACATCCTGTTTGTGGATGGGCGACAGTGTTTACACCAGTAGACTAACCACAGACAGGAAGAGGTTACTTTTGGGAACCTCCACCCTCCAGAGACGTATGTGGCTACAAATGCACATTGTCCCACACACATTCATTTCCAATTTTATTATGATAAATCCAGCCCTGCAATAGCAAACACAACCACATAGGCACACAAACACATAAATGCTGCACATATGTATTTGTATGCATACAGATATCAAAGGGGTAAAAACTTCAAAGTACCACTAGTGAAAATGCTTCTTAAATGATCTTACAATTTAATACATTTTTGGGAAAGAAATGGTAAGAGTTATACAGTCATCTGAAAAACAGAAGAACAGGATTAAGTGTGTATATACATTAAGGGTGTGTGTACATGTGTGTATACTTACCAGATGTCTGCTAAGACTGCTGTGGGAAGACCAGATTGCAGGAAGAACTTTCGTGCTTGATCTCCTAGAAAGAAATAAAAGTTATGTGCACTGTATAAGAGAAGTTTTGGGTATCATCTATGTTACATAAATATTGTAAAATAACATTACAACTTAAAATATCGGTTGGCTATTTTAATATATTTTATATTTCACTTTATTCCTGTGATGACAAAGCTGAATTTTCAGTAGCCACTACTCCAGTCTTCAGTGTCACATGATCCTCCAGAAATCATTCTAATATGCTGATTTGCTGCTCAATAAACTTGATACATTTTTTTCCGGGATTTTTTTTATTTTTTTGACTGGTATTTTTGGATGAATTTAATGTGTCCTTGCTGAGTAAAATTATAAATTTTTTTCAAAAAGAATCAAAAATCTTGCTGATACCAAGTATATGAAAAGTAGTGTATGTATGTGTGTGCTCTTACCTGACAAATAGCCCAGAGTGGGAGCCAGAGAGTCAAACTGTTTGTCATGTTTCCCCCTCTCTTCTGGAGTTATAGCCCAAATATTAAAGCCACCTGTGACAATGAGAGGGACAGAGAAAGTGAAAAAAATGTTATTTCTTTTGATTATTATGTTCTGTCTTCTCAAATCTCATCCTGGATCAGCTATTGTTTTTCTCCTTTCTGGGTCTTGAAGTTCCTGCCAGTTCTGTGTGAGATTGTCTGTTGCTTTGACAAAGGCTTTTGGCTTGTGTGATCCAGGCATTAGAGAGATGTCTGGCTGGAGAGAGGCTGCATATTTTACATATTTTAATGGAATGACAGCGCCATTAATAACTATTTAGTATTTATTGTTAACCATGATGTCTTGCAGAGGCAGCAGGCAAAGATCTATCAAAAATATCAGTGTCCATTCTGTCCAATAACAACCTGCTGCACTTAACATGCTCAAAGTGGGTCAGTCTCAACACGGCTTTCACACAGAGTGCTGAAGACAAGCCTTTTATCACCTGCTGGTGTTTTGGCACTATGCTTAATAGGTGCAGACAGTACTTGATTTAAAAAACACAGCTGTGTAGCAGCTCTGACTACATGGTTTGCTTCAAACAGCTAGAAAGAACATTGTTTCCATACCTGTGCACATTATACACATTTATGTAAAAAAAGGAAATATACTAATTATGTCACAACAATATACTAATTGCAGTCTTCATTTAGTTAAGTGAATAGTTCATCCAAAAATGAAAATTTGCTGAAAATGTACTCACTCTCAGGCTATTCAAGATGTAGACGAGTTCTTCATTGGAACAGATTTGGAGAAATTTAGCATTACATCATTTGCTCACCAATGGATCTGCTGCAGTGAATGGGTACCGTCAGAAGGAGAGTCCAAACAGCTCATAAAAGCATCACAATAATACACAAGTAATTCACACAACTCCAGTCCATCAATTAATGTCTTGTGAAGTGAAAAGCTGCATGTTTGTAAGAAACAAATCCACCATTAAGGAATTTTATTAGGAATTTTATTCCTAATTAGGAATAGAGGAAAAAAGCCAAAAGCAACTGTTTGAAATTAAAAATGCCTTAATAATGAATTTGTTACACATATGCAGCTTTCGCGTCACGAGATGTTAAGTGATGGACTGGAGTCTTGTGGATTACTTGTGATGTTTTTATTAGATGTTTGGACTCTGATTCTGACAGCACCCTTTCAATGCAGAGGATCTGTTCCAAAGAAGAAACAAACTCATCTACATCATGGATGACCTGAGGGAGTGTACGTTTTCAGCAAATTTTCATTCTTGGGTGAACTATTCCTTTAATGAAAGAATGGGGCAAATGTTAACACACCCTCTTATTCATTCTTTCTTTCTTAGCCTCACTTTCTCTCTGGGGAGGAAACAAACTACTTTCAGCTCACGTTTCCTGCATTTTCAGCAGCGCTGAGATTCAGAAAAAGGCCATCATGATTAATTAAGCGCAGGTCTGTGAATTCATGTGATGTCTTTCTTTCTTTCACGGAAATTTAGCCCATTCAACAAAAGATAAAAACTATTTGACAGTTCGAGATAATCAGCCTTTACTTCAGGAAAATGGAGCTACTTCTTATGACAAAAAAGGAGCAATTAGTCCAACCTTCAACAAACTAGTTGCACTAAGAAAACTCTTTCCTTTTTTAAAAAAAGATTAAGCTCTAAAGAAATGAATAGCACTTGTTCACTCATGTGACTCTAGTCATATCAGTAGTTTAATAGTCAGCAGGTTGTTTTTATTTTTACATGAATCTGGTCACCTTATGGGAGCCAATGTCTTATTGGAGAATCTTTAATAATATGTTCTGAACAACAAATTAAAAAAATATTTTACATTGTAAAACAGATATAGTGTAGGCTGATTTGCCAAAACATTTTGCAATACCAAACCAACAGCTTTTCTTCTCTGCAATGTCATTCTATTGTGAAGCACATATGATACCAGAGGCAGTAACTACAAGGACAATGAGGACACTCAATGTTAAGTCAGAGAGCCTAAAAGCAGAACTCAGGACATATTTACATTTTTGGTGGAATTGTTGGGACACAGCTCATGAAGCAGAAGCATGCATTTTGCAGAGCATTCAAGGACAAACGGTTCCACAATCAGGTCTCTTAACATTGAAACGTGGCAACGGACTGTGTCAGTGTGGGAATCAGGGAGTATGTGTGATGGTGTATTCAGGTGCTCCTTTGGGAAATTTTAATCCCTCCAGGCCACACAGTGAAACATGTACTTGAGGTTTATTACTAATTCAGGCCCAATTAGCTACTAAAGTGGTAAGATTAAGTGTTTCTCTGTTTTGAAGATGTAGCAGGTTTGCTTTTGTGCTTATTTAGCATTAGCGCTTAGACAGAAACAACCACACAAATTTAAGATCCCAACAGATATATGTAATTTACAGAAGCATAGAAAGCATCCAAAAATACCAAAAATTCTAAACAAACAATATCTGTTTCTCATTGTGCACTTCCAGGTTGATTAAACTGTGAAGAGGCAACCCTTCCCCAAAAGCACTAAGAGGATTAACCACTACACGCACATACGTAAACAAATGAACGAGTATTCACAGAGACAAAACAAGCTCGCAAACACACAAACACAGAACACATTCCTAAAATTGCTCAAATGTTCCTCACAGTGCTGAAATTAGCATTTATTTGGGATGGTGTAGCAATTTAGCTTCAGCCTATTTACACAAACATGACTTATGTCAGGAACCAACTACTAGTATTTAAAGCTGCAACCTCAGCTTTCCCACTTTTACCACCATCCTGATGCTGCCTTCAACAAATAGACCTGAAAATCCCTCCTAGGATTTTTTTAAAGTCAGGAAATTGTAGCTAAAGAGTAAAAGCTTCAATTTTGCTTCACTCTGAAGTCACACATCAAAACACACTCAAGATTAAACAAACTCCACTCACCCTGCCTGCTCTCTTTCTCTAGCTTATCTTGGACTGTAAGATAAATATTTTATTAAAATGTGAGTGAGATCTGACTTGAACCACAGCAGACTAGTGTCCCAATCATCTAAAAGGCTCCTTCTTCAGATTTCACTCACAAACAATTATAACGGTATTACCAAGTTTTTGGACACAGAACCATACACATTTATTGTACAGAATTTTTTGGCGCTTTTACTTAAATCATCTTTCATTGGCTTCTTTTATCCGGTAATACAGTATACCATTGTAAAACTATGACATTCTATGAATTATCATGTAAACGCTATTAAATATGAATATTATAGTAATTAAGTATGAAGGTATAATTCAAAGCACCATGGTATTACCATGCTTTACCATCACTGGTGCCACCACAGTTTTAATGTAACAGAAGTATAGATCTTTTCTTCCGCATTGAAACATACATCTGAGTGAAATGGTTTATTGAGAAGAAAAAAAAGTAGGGCAGTGACTTGGTTCAATTGACAGTTTTTTATTGGATGGAGGCATATCAAAATGCTTGGAGTTGATTGTAATTACTGGAGAAGTCCAACATACACCACCAGAGAGAAGTCTAATATTTCACCATAAGATCCAGGTCAAGGAATGTCAAAAATGTTCAAATTAAATATATGCACAGATTATTCGCTCATGATAAGATAAATAACGCATTTAGAAAAACAGATAAGGTCAGTTTCTTGAACCCACAAATGTGCTCCATGTTGTAACATTCAAATGAATTGACTTTATTTTCTTACGTCTTACACATTTCTGACATTTCTCATTTTCTTATTTTATTTCGTAAAAAATATTAACACTTACACTCCTACTAAACTACATTTAAAGTTGAGATCAGACAGAAATAGCTCCTCAAGGCAATTTTTTAAAAACAGTTTTTAGGAAAGTGCAGCAAAAACCTGTTAAAATACTTCATAGAGTTCAGCAAATATTAGTCTATCCCTACTGTATATAAATAGGGAAGTAGTCATTAGTAACTTTCAACTGGGTGTGTTCTGTACACATCCTGTGCTGAATCTAAAAAATGTGAGCATTCTGATAACGACATCACTAAGAATCTGTTCAATCTTAGAAGATTCTACAACACCAGAACTTCTCATGTTTTTCTTATATTGCAGCTCTGCTCATGTACTACGCTGTGATTCACCACACAAGCCAAATGAGCTTGTGTCTGAATTATTCCCTCATAGCCTCTCTATCCTTTTAAAGGGATAGTTCTATCAAAATTAAAACTTCGGTCATCATTTACTCACCCTCATGTTGTTCTAAATCTGTACAACTTTCTTTGGCAGAACACAAAAGACATTTAGTACACTGTCTGAGCTGTTTTATTTTAGATAAGAATAGTAGATAGGGACCAGAGGTTGTCAAGCTTCAAAAAAGACAAATATGCACAATAAAAGGATCATAAAAGTGGTCCATATGTCTATGAGAAATGGAGTGAAATTTAAGTTCACCATTCACTTTAATTGTATGGAAAAGAGCAGCTTGGACATTCTGCTCCATTTCCTTTGAGTTCCACAGAAAAAAAGAAAGCCACAAGGGTTTTAAAAGACATAAGAGTAAGTAAATTACAATGTGATTTAAAGAAAATCCATGCCTCTGACACACAAAAGAGCTGTGTTCTTACCATCCATGACTGCAGGTGGGATGTGAGGGAACCTCTACTCGACCGGCTGGCTAATACTCATCTGGAGAAACAGAGAGAGAGGATTTTACATGCAGACAAGCAACAGAGGACACACTATGATGGAAAGAGAAAGAGGTGAAGCAAGAGAGAGACTGTGAACAAGTGAAAAGGATTAAATGGGAAGAAGAGAACAAGTAGAGAGTAATGAGAATGGAAAAGAGGGCTTTTAAAGGATGGACAAAGGGAGATGCACCTCTTCTCAGCCTCTCTTGAATATTTTGGCCATTGTTTCTATCCATTTTCCTCTTATACTCAATCATGTTGTTTGCCATAACACACACACACACACATACATGCAACAAGCCACGTTCCCTGTGCACCATCACGCACTCACACACAAACAGGATATTGATTGTGCCAGAGCGTTTTCACCTAATGCAAAGCGATTGTTCGTCTCTGTCTTCGCTCTAAAGCTCTTTCTGGGAAACCAGCCCTGTGTCTCACAGCTGAATCTGAGTCGGTGCCCCATGGACAGATTGAACAAACACAAGCTAAACACAAACTCCCATTACAGCTGAGGAGGTCTGAGCCCATTTAAACACTTACTAGAAAAATCTAGAAGTCCAGTAAGGGTGAAAGTTATGGTGCCTATAGCAACATTCACAGCAGCAGGCTGTCAATCCTCAAAATACTGTATAGTAATCTAAATACTATATAGTCCTTTTCATACACAAAACATTTTGTTATGTGCTGCATGCATTTCAGACACAAATGTTAAGGCTTTCAAAGTCTCCTGGATTGTAAAAAAAAAAAAAAAGGGCAAAATAGGTGTATTATGTGGTCAAACAGTAAGACAATAGGGATACAAAAAATAATTATAAATAAATCCTGAACTAAAGCATTTTGACAGATCTGAGAGGATGAAAGTTGCAGGACTGTCAAATGCCAAACAATTTAGAATAATAATCATTAGGTAAGATTTGTTTTTAAATGCAGTATTCTGTAACATTGTGAAATATCATTACTATTTAAAATAAGTTTTTTATTTGAATATATGTTAAAATATAATTTATTCCAGTCATGTCAAAGCTGTATTTTCAGCAGCCATTACTCCAGTCTTCAGTGTCACATGATCCTTCAGAAATCATTCATTTGGCGCTCAAGAAACATTTCTTATTATTATCAATGTTGAAATGTGCTACTTATATTTCTGTGGAAATATTAGCCATGTTTCTATTACCCTTCAAACTGCGCAAATTGAAATTGCAAACTGAAAATACACCTAATGGAAACACGTCAATTTTGCAAAAACTCACACCTAATGATAGATTTTTTCAGGATGCTTTGATGAATGGAAAGTTTAAATTAATCTTTTGTAGCATAATAAAATGTCTTTACTGTCACTTTTGATCAATTTAATGCATCCTTGCTAAATAAATGTATTAATTTATTCATTAAAAAAAACAATTAAATTGACCCCAAACAGTCAGTAACAGTCATTCCCAAACACTGACTGTGTGCCTGAATAGTTTCATGATCTATATTGCATGTACTGGAGATGAACTGTTTTCATTTTGCTTAAGCTGAACTGTAAACCTTTAGAACCTGGTTAGACACAGATTTTTCCTAGTTAAACTGTCACCAGTGTGAGAAAGTTTCATGTGTACAAACATAAAAAAAAAAGTTGGAAGGTGTTTTAGTCAGTGACATTACAGGCTATTTATATTTGTTTACAAGACAGCACAGCTTAGGGCAATGTGTTACAGTACTTTAAACGTGTTTACCTTTTTATATTTATATACTTGGCAGTTTACATAATTTCAAGCAACATAGATTTATGAAAAAAGAATCCATCAGTTACAGTAATTATTAATGTTGACTGCATTTTTTATTTTTATTTTTTGTATTATTCTCAAAGAAGATATTTAAGCAGTTCAGCATCAGTCTGTTATGGTTACTATGGACTCATTTTCACATAGTTGATTTAAGTTCAAATTCCATAACTTATCTTTTATTTTTAAATGGAAGTCATTGGAATGTTTTCAAATGGATTGGCAGTATTTCAGCTGAGCCGCTGCTATGGGGGAGGCAGTAGTTGTGTGGCTCGGTTATTATCCACTCAAAAGTGAGAGACAAAATATTACATCTTTCAGTAACTGCTCTGTTATGCTAGAGTGCATTAGTATACAAATCAGCACGTCTCTGCACTTTAGCTGTCAGCAAATTTTCCTGCAGTATTGGGAGTGTTTGAATCTACTTTTTCAACTTCTAATTAGTCTTGCCTACCAGTGACTCAAGTAGAGCACAAACCTCTTTCTGCTCATTCGCTCTAATAATGTTAGATCAGTCTGCTACATCCAGGCAGCAAATATCTGATTATCATTTGGTTGAGAACATGCAGCTGTACGCACCACAAATTCTCACTTCTGATGTCCTACAGATCACTGTTTAGTATTATCAGTAAAGCTCAGTTTCTAAGTCATTAGGCCAATCAAATTCAAAGATAAGAATTAGTTCTTATCTTTGAATTTGATTGGCTTAATGGCTCAGAAAGCTAACTAATTTCTAATAAAAAACCTTCACACAGCTACTATATGAAAAGGTCCCAAAAACATTTCTTATTCCAACCTTGCAGCGTAAAGTTTACATTTACTCTAATTAGGGGTTCAAGTGCATAGCGCTAAAATCCTGTTGTAATTGTTAGAATGGTCACGGATGAGCAATTTCCACATAAAACTGATCGTGCAGACCAAACCGTAAGTCGTAGAGACTGGAAACTTGGAGGGATAGTAGTACTCACACCACCTTCAACGTGACCGAGGCTCACCCCGATTGGCCTGACGGGGGCGCTACAGCGATCGAAAGTACGAAATCATTCATAACTCCAAAACTGCCATTCGCAGACTCAAGTGTCTTAAGTCGTTGGAATCCCTGGCTCATGCCGGACAAAATGCATGCCACAGATGTGATCGTGAGCCTGGCAAAATTTTCAGGTATTTGGCATTTTTTGCAAAACCTACTTTTGCGAACTAGTCCTAGGATTTTCGCCTGATCGGAACCAAACCAGTGATATTCTCTGGACAGTGAATATCAATAATTATCAAAAAAAAGTTCAACTTTTGACTCACGGTCGCAAAAGGGCGCCAAAACATTCGTTAGGGGTGGGGCCACTTTAACTAAAATGGCTATAACTCCTGAACGGAATGAGATATCTTCTGTAAGAATTTTGAAAGAAACTGGCCACTAGTTGGCGCTAACGAGTTTTATGCCTCTGTAATCACATGGTGTTTCACACATCCGCACAATATGCATATCATTTGATAGATCTCCTCATAATGAGCAACTTTGCCTCAAGAACCATTGCTGTCAATCAAATCGTTCATTAAATATTCTCAATTATGTTAAAAACCTGCTTTTGTGAACTAGTCCTAGGTTTTTCACTCAATCTCTATCAAACCACTGCAGTGCAGTTCTCTGGGCTCTCTAGATCAATAATTATCAAAAAAATGTGGAATTCTGTCCTTTGGTTAGCTATAACCAGGTCATTTAAAAAAGGGGCGTGGCCAAATAAGCCTATAAAACCTAAACGAAAACTCGGTGAAAACATGTGACAGAAGACACTTAACAAGCATGCAAAGTTTCATAGAGATCGGACTATAGGTGGCGCTATAACAGCTAAAAATGCCTCAAAAACACAATATTTCTGTAGTAAATGACCTCAAATTGCAATAAAATGTTCATATATTCACTTATACAATATATCTTCATATCATATGATAGATCTCCTCATTCTGAACAACTTTGCCTCTAGGATCACTGCTGTCAATCAAACTGTTCTTTAAGTATTTGAGATTATTTAAAAAAACTACTTTTGTGAACTAGTCCTAGGTTTTACATTTACATTTACATTTACATTTAGTCATTTAGCTGACGCTTTTATCCAAAGCGACTTACAAAAGAGTTTTAAACTCAAAACCAATAAAATCACTGCAGTACAATTCTCTAGACTCTCTAGGTCAATAATTATCAAAAAAATGTTGAACATTTGCATTTGAACAGCTATAACAGGGCCATTTCATAATATGGTCTTAATCTACTGTACCCAAAAGTCTGTAAATCTTAAAAATTAAGCCAAAACAATGTAAACTCATGCATTATTTGATTCTAAACAATCATGCAAAATTTTATGGAGAAACTGACACTAATAGTTATGAAGGTTAAAAACACTACATATCTGTTCTACATTTCCTGAAAGTGCAAATATAACCACTAGATGGCAGCAAAGGATCACTCATTGGCTCATTCTATCATTTATATGTCTTTTCTCAGATTTTACTAAGGTACTGACATTCAGATAGTTTAAAATCATTATTATTACATTTAAAATCACATTTAGTCAAAGTTTACCACTTCATTTATACAGACATCAGTTTTGACAAATATATCACATTATGATTAAATTTAAAATTGAAAAAAATATTATAAACAGGATACTTCTAGTAAGCATTTTATAACATGTAAGTTATTTCAAGTATCCATATCTTCATAATGTGTGTCTGTGTGTGTGTGTGTGTGTGTGTGTGTGTGTGTGTGTGTGTGTGTGAGCATGCTTAGCCTGTATTAAGTAATAGAGTGTGTGTTAAATAATATATAGTTCAACCTTTTCATTACTCTGTGTGTGTGTTATGATATTCTCCATCATGGATGCGTTCTGGTGTCAGCCATACATTTCATGTTGGCTTAGACTCCTGACAGCATAGAAGCCATGAAGGCCTTTAAGTGCTTGAAACCCGGTAGTCACTCCTTGCAGCTATATTATTACTAAATTATCATTGTTATTACAATTATTGTTGGTTAGAAAGGTTGGTTAGAAAAAGATTGTCAAAGCTCTTTACTCTGCAACAAGCGCTTTCACAGTAGGAATTTCAATTACATTTAGCATTAATCAGTGAAAAAAAACAAAGACTCGTATGTCAGTGCTTTTTTGTGAATTTTTGTCTGCCTAGCACAACAATCTTAACTTACAATGCCACAAACAGCTTAGCGGGTCCACATTTACAAAACCTGCATTATTGCATTGCAATGTGTTGTGCTGCTTTTATGGCTCACAGGAGAATCAGAGCTCTGTAATAGCATTGACTGCTGGATTATCTATGCTTTTATGTGTAAATCACATTTTAGATAGCACACCGTTACAATAGTATACGGTACCTTTATTACCTCTTCACCATCAGGCTGCAATGCAATAACAGGAAGTTACTTGAGTCACAAGTGTCACCCAACTGAATAAACAGAATAAACAATGCAAAACAGCACAGATCTACAAATTCTGCTCCTTTTTCTGAAGTCTAACTGCCTTAATAAAAAGTGACCCAAGTTCAAGTCCCTGCTCGAGGTCCTTTCCGAATCCTGTTTCCCCCTCTCTTCTCCCATTACTTTGTGTCTAGACTTCATTGTCCTATCTAATTTATAATGCGAATGAAGAAGAGAGGCATCATCAGTTTTGCATTAAGCAGTACCGAGGCTTATGTGCTTAGAGCGATATCTCTGAATATGATTCATGAACAGCACAATATCATTCATTTCTGCAGACTACAGAGGTTAACAGTATCATTACAGTGCAACTGAAGGGATCAGATATAAAGGCCTCTGTTCATCTCAGGTTTCATGCCATGCTGTCGAATCAAAAGCTTATGTTTGACCTTAAATCCATCCATCACATTTGCTATGCTTGATCTTATCGCTCATTATAAAACATTTCCATAGTTAAAGGAATGCTTTGTGGCTTATCAAAATTAATTTTTCAAATCAGCAATAATAATAGAAATCTTTAATTGTGGTTCCTTCCGACTGTGGAAATGCTTAAAAACCCACTAAGTTATACTACGTCTTTGTAGCGTTCATCTTAATATGCGCTGACAGTCTTGAGATTGCCATTTGAGGCAGAAGAGAGGGGAGATTGAGGTAATGAGACTGAAGATGTAACCCAGGGTTCTTGTCCCCTACTAATCTATTGTGTGCAAATAAAGAGTCCATTACAGATCAATAAATGGAGGGTTAATCGACTGATGGATAGATTAAAGAGCTGAAAGCTGAGGCAGACGGGATCTGTGGTTTGGACTGGGTTTTCATACATTCACACTCACTGAAACTCAAAACCTCTTTAGGTTGCTGTGATTGCTTTTACTACATAAGAATGCTCTTCAGTCTTTTACTTTGGTGTTCTTTGCATTTCATATTTTACCTTCTGTCCAAACACCTCACTAAATACCTGCTTTACACAATAATAACAAAATAAAAAATAATAAATGATCAAACTATTCTCATAGCTTCATAAAATTAAGGTTGAACCACTGCTGTCACATGGACTATTTTAACAATGTCCTTGCTACCTTTCTGGGCCTTGAACGTATCAGTTGCGTTGCTGTCTATGCAGGGTCAGAAAGCTGTCGGATTTCATCAAAAATATCATAATTTGTGTTCCAAAGATGAAGGAAGGTCTTGTGGGTTTGGAACAACATGAGGGTGAGTAATTAATGACAGACTTTTCATTTTGGGGTGAACTATCCCTTTAAATATATGTGACCCTGGACCACAAAACCAGTCTTTAGTCGCTGGGGTATATTTTTAGCAATAGCCAAAAATACATTGAATGGGTCAAAATTATCCATTTTTCTTTTATGCCAAAAATCATTAGGATATTAAGTAAAGATGATGTTCCATGAAGATATTTAGTGAATATCCTACTGTAAATATATCAAAACTTAATTTTCGATCAGTAATATGCATAGCTAAGCACTTCATTTGGACAACTTTAAAGGTGATTTTCTCAGCATTTTGATTTTTTTGCTCCCTCAGATTCCAGATATTCAAATAGTTGTATCTCGACCAAATATTGTCCTATCCTAACAAACCATACATCAGTGGAAAGCTTATTTATTCATTATTTATTTATTACACACTAACATACACAGTTCAACAAGCAAGCCATCAAGCTAGTGGAGTGAAGATGAGAGGAAGGTGAAGTAGATCTCAGTCACAAAGACAAAGACTTTAACACACACACACGTATACAGACCACATTCACATCCCTCCATACACATACAAACATTTTTCCTATTCAGTTTAACCCAATTATTTAATTCAGGACCTAAACTGAGATTTTCTTCCAGTGGTCAATATAAGGGAATTAAAATGAATATATGCTCCAATTTCTCTGTTGGCGAAGCTAAAACTAAAAGATAAAAAAAAGGATTTCCAATTTCCATTTATCATTCAACTTAAAATACTTATCTTTGGGAATGAGAGAAAGTTGTCAAAAATCATAATTAAATTTAAAATGCCAGGCTCCGGGTAATATTTGCAGAAAAACTTCCCTGTAACATATTAGAGAGAGTATAAAAGAGATATTAAAATTTAAATATGATGTTCAAAGCTAAACTGACTATTCAACTTTTGTCAAATATGTATAACAAAGAAAAAAGATCCACGGAAAGCACAAAACTAAAGGTCAAAGAAAAAACATTTTATTCTCACAGTCATGGAATTCTTAGCTCATTTATATGCACATAATCAATACCTGACATTTGCATGTCATTACTAGTTCAACAGAGAGAATATTCTGATTCATTTCTAAATCAGCTTTATATAATCCACCACATAATTTGCATAAAGTCGCACAGACAAACAATTATCATCCACAGTCCATTCAGACACACTGTTCATGATAACTGGAGTGTTTATGGGAATCAGGGAGGGAGTCATTTCTACTATTTAATTCAGAAATTTTGCTGCTTCGCAGTGAGGATTTCTAGAACAACTTGTGCTCTAGAGAGGCTCAGGATGTGGATGAGAGGTTCAGAGGTGTAATGGACCCAGGATGAATTGCTTATTAAAAACTGCTCTCTAAATTCCATTCTCAATTTCACTGTTCTCATGTAGACTAAACTAGATTGAATACTAAATTGGGTCTCTCTGTCTAATGCTGCAGAGATGAGGCAAGAGAGAAAAGGAGAGGAGAACAGAGGACTTCGTACATCAGTGATCTTATAGCACAGCCTGCAGATCCATGTTTAGTAACTCCAATATACCTCTCTTGCTTTTTCTGGCCACGTACACACTGCAGCTAAATACATTGTCACTCTTATTCTGAGTGCTTAATCCTGTTCTATGAGTGACAACCACACTCTATATCCAAATTCACTCAGGATCAACCGAATGTTAACACAAGTAACACTTAGTTTACTGCCTCTCTTGACAGTAGTTTACTTCAAAAGCCAGACTCTGTGATTTCGGGAATGTCTCTTAAAATCCGTACACAAAACGATAATTTGGAGTGAATCTCCACATGCAATGCTCTTTCTAACTGGAATTAAACTCACTGTGAGTCTCACAGTTTTTATGCAATAAATTTAAGATGGGCAGCAGCAACATTTCTATTTACACCCACACAAATATGTCTCCCCGAAGCTCTGAGAAAACATTACATGAGATTCAGGCTGCACAGATCAAACTGACCACTACAAAGACAGACAGAGAGACATAAAGTTAGAAACTGCTCCTTCTCTGAATCAGAAAGTCTCTTTATAACAACCAAGGGGTTTCATTAGATAGTTTAGACAAAGAGAGGCAGTTATATATTTTATGGTGTATTCCTAAAGAAGTGCATTGGTACCAAGGTCATGAATTTGTGGGAACCAATAAAATCATACTTTTGGATGATAAACCTAAATGTACATAATTGAAATAAAGATTATTATCATGAAACTATATATAGTAATTATTAATCAATAATATAGAGTTGTAATTATATAGATATAAAAAATGTGTAAAAATAAAAATAAGTATATATATTCAGACTGTGAACAAGTATAAATAATCACACTTGTTCATATATATTTACATACACACACAAATATTTAATATTTCATATGCCTATATGATGTGTGTCTATATTTCTTATTTTCCAACATTAAATGTCTTGGCCAATTTAGAGATGAAGCTACTTGCTGAGTCAGTTTTTTTACCCACAGCATTGATTGGTTGAAAGTAAAGTGTAATAGTGACTACTTTAAGCATGCTAAATGAGGTACATTTCTGGTTTGTTCTCAAAAGGAGTATTGAATTGGGTATTGAGTTTTACTGTGGGGTACTAGAAAGCCTTTAATTGTCATTTGTTACCTAGAACGCTTCCTCATTTGTGTCAGTATGGACAATATCACTATTTTGCTTGCAGTGTGAACGTGTTTCTGTATGTGTAAGGCCGGAGTTGGTGTTACAACTGCAAACAGAGTCTGAGTCTTCAAGCATGGAACATGATACACAAGCTTTCCTTTACATACACAAACACACTAACATGCCACCCCACCCAAAATCCTTCAGTCAAAACAGCCCCATACCTCACATTCAGGAACACTCATGTAAGAAACAACAGGTAACGCTAAATTCTACCAGTGTGAGTTCTCCTAAAAACCTTCCTCTCTTTTTCACTGCACCAGAGGACTGTCTGTCCCGTCCTTGTACTTCACTTCATCTCGCACAGCCACATACAAATGTCCCTTGAAATGTTAGTGATGGACACCTGTGGCACTGGCAAATCAGCATTCAACATATCACTCTCCTCACACAGCACATGTCTGTTCTGAGTGTACTACCCAGCATGCTTTGTGCAAAGAAGGGGAATAAGGACTCCTCTGTCCACACAGGAAACAAGCATATGAAACATGCCAGCAGAGACCACACTAGCCATTCAGAGAGCTGTACTGAATGATGCTGCAGAGGTGAAAGTGAACAGCAAAACTCCAACACAAATTAAAACAGAGTGGCAAATCTCTATATTATATCTGTATGATTAGCAGACTCATATTCATACAAATCTCCAGACGCTGGCAAAATAAACAGCAGTGTATCCACAGGTGAAAAGTGAGGCAGCTAAATGAATGCTAATTCTATGCATGCTAATTCTATGAATACAAATTTTACTATACCACTGTTTTCAGATTTTCTTGCTGAATTTATTGCTGTTGTTGAAACATAATCTTCTGTTTTTCCCCATTAAAAAGATAATTTGTACATAATTTATAACGTCAATTTGGGGCTAATTCGCTAATGGAAGGCTAATTCGCCTCATGGTTTTAACTGAATAAATAAGCTGTGTGGAATGGATAATACTGCTTGAAGACAGATTTACAATACTAATTTCTCTCAAAATCCATACCTTAACCACGAAATTTGAAAACACTGTGTGCTTTAAAAACATTAAGATGTTGCTGTTGTACATGAGGATGACAACAGTTGTACGATTCACTTAAAATATTATGGTAGTTTTCCCTATTTAGCAACTGCCCTGCTGAAAAAAACAGCATATGCTGGTTTTTTCAGCAGGTTAGCAACTTATATTTTTAAACAACACAGCAGCTTAAAAAATCACGTTTGAGATTTTACTGTGTGTTGTACAGACCATATTTTACTCAAATAAATAAAAATAATAACAATAAAAGCTTTTCTAAAACCATGTTAAAAATATCAGTGGGAACCCATTAGCTCAAATCTGGAAAAAACATCTTTGCTAAATGATATTGTGTTGGTTCTTGCTCATTTCGTGACACTTTTAAAGTTAAATGTTCAGTGTTTGTCACTAAAAGCATGGTTAATTTTATCTGAAATAGATGAACGTGAATCTGGCAGCATTTTAATACATTGGTTGTATGTATTGTGGCAGATCTAAAATGAAATGTCTGGTGAGTGGAGCTAAAAGGTTAAAGCGCAATCGTTTTTGAAAATAATGTACCACCTACACTAAACTCTACCGATACGGTAACAACAGCAAACTTGAGACAAAAATGAGCTGTTCAGCACAGAGATGTTTAGTACAGTTTTGTATTGAACATCTCCATTACTCACGTAAAAAATAGCTACCAAATGTTGTTATCAAGACAGTCGCCAGATGAAAGTAAAGGACTGTAAGAGAATTTGTCTAAATATGACAGTCGCAAGTACTCCGAGTGCACTTCTGCACACTTGTTTTATTAATCATAATGCAGGAGAACTGCAGCAACAGATCTTATACCTCTCATCTTTTATCACCAACACACATAAAGTGGAGTTACACAAATAAGGCTTGTGCTTCAGTTGCCTTTAGCATGCTTTTTCTCACAGTTCACAGTGTGCGTGTCTATATAAACAGTAGCACAGACGGCGGGGGCCACGTTCTCTTGAAAGTGCACATTCAAGGAACCACTCATCTGCTCTACTGCACTCCATTTTACTCAAGTCCACCATCCAACTTGCAAACATGAACTTTTTTAAGTTCAGAGAGACACGTCCATCATTCTTATTCCATGCAGAACCTCTTTTTCTCCTTAACAGAGGTGCACAACAAGCTTAGAAAAACTTTTTATATTTGAAGGTGAACAAGAACAGTAGGGAAGTTTTGTAACTGTAACTCAATAACTCCATTGATATTCACAGTACGAGATTGTGGTGTTCTGGATGATGCAAGAGAATTTGACTCTCACAGATTTGATTATATTAAAAAGCATTTTAAGGACACATGGTAACACACACATCATTTCAGTCCATTTCTTTATCCCTTCCTCTCCTCTTTATATCTCACTGGTAAACTCTCTCACACACACATACACTACTATTGGTATTTAGGGCAGCCAACATCCTCTAGTAGGAAGCAATCCTCTCTGTGTGTGTGACATATAAGGCATATTTCTGGGGCACTCCACCCTGTTCCCACTGGGACATTCGCACACACACACCAGTACTCGCACAGAACATGGGTGGCTGGCATTTAAGAGTGAAAAATCTAGCGAACAAGATATGAAACTCAAATAGAAAGCATGTCACGTCAACCATCCACATACACACTTTATATTAGGCACTTACTTTAGACTGCCTGCAAATGACATCTCTGCCTTAGATGATGTCAATTCATTTTGAAGTCAAATTCACAATATTTTAATTCATTTTCATTAGTGCACTCTGAGATATTCATATGCATTCAGTAAGAGTCAGTAAGATTTTTTTAATGCTTTCTAAAGCTGTGTTTATTTGATCAAAATACAGTAAACACAGTAATATTGTGAAATGTTTACTGCAATTTAAAACTACTGTGTTCTATTTGAATGCATTTCAAAATGAAATTTATTCCTGTGATGTCAAAGCTGAATTTGCAGCCATTACACCAGTCTTCAGTGTCACATGATCCTTCAGAAATCATTCTAATGTGTTGATTTGGTGCTCAAGAAACATTTCTTATTATTATCAATGTTGAAAACAGTCATGTTGCTTAATATTTTTGTGGAACCAGGATTCTTTGGTGAATAGAAAGATCAAAAGAACGGCATCCTTGCTCAATAGAAGTATACTTTAAAAAAAATCTTACTGAGCCCAAATGATAGTGTACAGCAATATGATGCATCTTGTATACATGAACATAACCACAATTAATCTTGCAGGAAATTATGTCATCTGCTTAGATGTTTTAGATAAAGGCCTTGCCTGCATATGCATGTTATGTCAGCACAATTCTGACTTGCAAAAGATTTACGTCTTCCAAAGACAATCACGATAAGGTATAAATTCCACTGACATTTACACAAAGATTAGGCCTCAAAAATCTCAGAGAGAATCTAACCAAACATTAAAACAACACAGCATTATTCCAGAACCCTGATGCTTTTAAAACAAAATAACTGATTGCCACCCAAGATCATTACAAAGCCATGGCTGTCAGCAAATTAACAACAACTGACAATGATAAATGTAGCCATCTTGACGTATTTCACAGTGGTGAGTTTATCACCGTACCGATAAGAGAGAAGAAATGATAGTCAGCATATTTCCCCTGACCAGACTCATCCATTCATCACGCAGGTTATTTACTACTGCGACTGGCCCATGCCCCACATACTGAGACGATGCAAGAGCCGAAACAGATTGTAGCCTCTGTGCTTTGATTAACAGCGCTAGCCTTGGAGGGACAGAGTTATGAGAATATGGCGGTTGGCATACACCACATAACCTACTTCTACAACAGTCTGTGAATCTAAAAACTTCAAAGGAAATAGCCTGGGTCACACTTCACATTACAGGGTAATCTTATGAGTAAGTTCTGAGTAATACTAATGAAGAACATGATGAAACCGATGTTGGCTGGTACACATTTCTTTTCTGACTCACAACTAGGTTTCACAAAGTTGTGTTGGCCCTCTTGATCCTTTTACAACAAGGTTCTAATTTGTTAACATTACATTAGTTAACATTAACTAACAATGAAAAAACTTTCTAAAGCATTTATTAATCTCAGTTAATGTTAATTTCAACATTTAATAATACATTATAGAAATCAAAAGCTGTATCTTTTAATATTATTTAAAGGAGCTGAGCTAGCATGAACTAACATTACCAAAGAACACTGTAACAAATGTATTGTTACTTAATGCATTAACTATCAAACTAATTAAATTAGTTTCAGGGCTGATTGGGGTATGCACAAAATAAGAATCAATTCACAGCTGATTTTAACATTGTACTCTAAATACATGTCTTCACATGACACAGTCCCCCAATATTCATATTACGGGGCAAAGTATTGCTCTTTCACGGGCTGATTTAGGGACCAAATGTAATATTTTACGAATCAACCAGTCCTGATGAGACAGGAAAAAGCAAAAATAAGTAAATAAATTAAATAAACAAATAAATCTGTCTACATATATGTAGATATAATTACAATTTATTATAATTTTATATAATTTTATTATAATAATAAAAATGCTGTAAAATACTGGCAAGTTTAGTAAATGTTGAAATAATTTTAATTGCCTGTGAAAATTAGAACTTATGTCATATACAACTTAAATTACTCATGAAAAAATTGATTATCAATCTTTTCAAAACGAGTGTTTTAACTCTACAACATGGGCCAATAACTTTAATCCTGAATAAAAATGAATGTAATCCCTACTTAGTATGTAATTATTTTGCGATTTATTGTATTAACATCTATGTAACATGGACTCTGCACTACGCGTTAATTCAGCAAATTAATGAGCCATCTGTTACGTAAATAAAAGTCAATTTTCTATATGTATTGAGGCTGGATGATGAGGGTCATTGTAGATGTACACAGGTATCCTGGAGGCAGGTGCACTAGTGGGACAGGTGTGTTGCATCTCTGACGACTCTTTCAGCGTCCCGCTGGGAAACACTTACAATGATCCAGCTCTTATGTTTCATCTTATTACAGAGCTTAAATGCGGATTGAGTTGCTGTATAAGTTCACAACCTGCACAACAAGTTTGTCCGTTATTTGACTGAAATCATTGACATCGATTCCGCTCCTTCTCGAACACGTTACGGGTTTTTGTTCCGAAACTGCGCTCTTTTCTCTCGGACAAAAAGATTAAGCTTCTAAAAACGCTCATTAAACACTGAACATAGTGAATACGCAATTTGTAAATATTAACAATAGACGGCAACCTTATAGCAAGAATCACAATAGAGTAACCTATAGGGAACTGCAAAAGATAAATGCTTACCGTTCATATCGCGAAAGAGAACGACACAGTGTTATTGTGATTTCATAAAAACCGTAACCGGAAATCTCCTTGGATAACGGGCGATGTGTGGTTTTGGTATCCAGGTGAAGGAACGACCGTACCTGCTCACTGCAGATCGCTGACTGCGGCGTCGTTTCACTATCCACAAGTGATAGGGCTGACGTCACTGACAACAGCAAGATGGGCGGAGCTTCGCGCGGTCGCTCTCAGTAGCGCTGCACAGATGTGCACAAGGATTAGCGAGAGCGGCTCCAGATGAGCTCGGACAAAATACCATGTCACTAAAATAATGTGACATGTTCACGCTGTGGATTATAAATATCGAGCAGAGGGTCTGAACTGAAATAGTACGCCTGGACATTAGAAGTAACTGATATGAAAATCTGCGCACTCCTTTGTTTAAGTGGAGAGTTTACTATTGGTATATGGCGAGATGTTCATTGAGCAGCTGTTTCAAGAGGATGCGAATTTTTTTGTATGTTTCTCAACTCTGCTGAGAAACATACTAAACCAGCCTACATTCTTATGCTGGTGTCCCAGCCTACATTCTTATGCTGGTGTCCCAGCCTGGGTTTAGTTAGCCTTTGGGCTGAAAAGTGCCCAGAACCACTCTAAAGCCATCTTATGCTGGTTTAAGTTGTTTTACTCAGCTATTAGACTAGGAATGTTAAATGTATATTAACTAGACTATTAAAGACCAGAGTAAATGAATACGCATTTTCTCTTTAATAGTCTTTAACCTATACATATAAATAACTGGGTCATAAAACAGCTGTGCTTATATAATCTAAGTCTCAGTTTCTCAATTAACATTATTCCATGTATTTCACTCCATGCATTCTATGTAGAAAACTGCCTCCTTTTCATATACACATTCAAAAGCTTGGGGTCAGTAAGATTTTTAAATGTTTTTGAAAGGGAAAAAAAGTCTCTTATGCTCAGCAAGGCTCGATTTATTTGATTTTAAAAAAAAAAGACAAAACATTAAGAAATATTACAAAGGTTTCCTATTTTAATATATGTTATGATTTTTTTATGGTTGTTTGATGAATAGAAAGCTGAAAAACAGCATTTATTTGAAGTCAGAATCTTATGTAACATTATAAATGTGGTTTACTGTCACTTTTCATCAATTTAATGCATCCTTGCTAAATAAAAGTATTAATCTCTTTCAAAAAAAAAAAAAAAAAAATCTTACTAAACCCAAACTTTGATTGGTAGTGTAATTTATTTTCAGACTATGAACAACTCCAAAATTAGACTAAATGAAAAAACCTTCATCAATTTCAATACTTTAAATATGAAATTAAGGTATACTTATTTAGGATATTTTATTTGCTATTCAGATATCAATTTACATTTTTGAAGTGTTCTCTGCTGCCCTCTATTGCTCAGAGTGACTAACTGCAAGGCAGCAGGATCACTGCATACACAACTGCATTTGCAGACACTACTGGCACAAATATAAAACGACAAACGACAGCAAAGAAATAATTGCAATTATTTTAATTTAAGATTGCTATTTGTAGATAAGCATCAGCGGTTGAGCTGGTGAGAAGCATGTAAAATACACACACATTAAATGTTCCGATGTATCATCTGAATGTATCTCCAGAATCCATTTTGAAGCAAAACCCAGAACCACATCAGCGTGTGTCCCCAAATTCAGATCCTTTCAGCATCTTAAAAGTTGTCACCTCAGCCTCATGTCCCTTCAAAGGGATTGTCTCTGTCCAGGCTAGAAGTGGTTTCTATGGACTGTTCACTTTGAGATTTTCCTGTACCTCCTTGAAGATCTGCTCCTCTAGGCTGGATGTGTCATACTCCTTCAGCATATCATACGGCCTCCATGGTTCTGCCCACTTCTGAGCATGCTCCATCATCTCCGGGGTCAAATATAGGTCAAAGCGGATACCCTTAATGTTAAACTTGGGACGCTCCCAACGTTTAGACCATGGTTTTGGCTTCATTTTTACTTTTAGCTACAAGAGAAAGAGAGAAACAGACAGGAAATCTTTAAATTTAGTGGCTGAACACCACAGGTGTAAAATTTACCATTACAGAACGTTACAGATGATAAATATTTTACTAGAAGGCCTTACCGGATTGACCGGTAAATCTCCTGTTATCTCATAATGGACAGGTTGCATGTCAAAGTCGAAGGAGCTGTACTCAGGTAGAGCGTCTCTCAAGTACATGAGATTGTCATCCAGTCTCTTCTCCAGCTTCAACACTTCAATCTTACGCATACGTGGACTGTACAACTCATAGCATATCTCCACTCCTACAGTGAACGAAAACCTATTACTATGAAATTCATAACAAAATGGCAACAAAAGTCAAAAAGCATTAGATTCCACGCATAGTGGATACTACGATTAAAGTGAAAACAGTACAAATCAGAACAGTAGGGCTGCAACTGGTGATTATTTTGATAATCAATTAATGTCAATTATGTATTTTATTAATTGTATTAAAAGCCACATTTTATTTTCAGTATTTTATTTTTTTAGTAGTTGTTGCAGCACTACAGAACAGATAATGAAAAGAAATTAAAATGTTGAAAGGTTTTGTTTGTTTGTTTTTTACCCTGGCCATCGACCACATTCCTAAGTATAAAAGTAGCACCCAATCCTTTTCCAGAGCGCTGAATGCAGATTCCAACAAAACGATTCACGTTCCCGGTCACATGAGGATCAGTCATAGTCACTGCTAAAATACTGCCTACATGAAACAATAAAGAGAATATTTAAGCAGGAACAGAGAGTGACATTTTTCAATCACACATCACCATAAAATGGAGGAGTCTTGCAGTGTTACAATCATCAGTATTTCTTACCAACGTAAAACTCTGGAATGTTGAGAACTTTCCGTCTCTGTATCATGTCTTTCCGTTCTACTGAAAATTTCACTGGGTTTGTACGCTGACGAGGAGGGATGAACTCTGGACTCAAAAACCTAATCAGACATTTATTTAGTAAAGCAACTGAATCATGAAGCATGTTACTAATAAAAGTTTTATTATAGAAATATTAAACAGCTGCTGACAGTAATATCCAGTGATGCAAACTTTGTCAAATTTTACCATTTTGAATTGGAACATTTAGGCTCTCTTTTAAATGGCTCATGTAATTTTCTACAATAAAAAGTTAATGTTTGCATATTTTAAAATAATTTTATTTGCAAATAGCTCAAATTGATTACAGTAAACTCCTTTTTTTTTTACTATTTCTTTCATTATTCCTTTAACATAGTTACAGTCTTGTTAACAA
>JAFVLL020014896.1:0-10435 GCA_021397915.2 Tor tambroides | reverse complement strand
TGACCCTTGCTACATGCTCTAAAGCATTAATAGAAAGAATATTTTCTGTGGCCAAGGAAATATCCTTTCTTAGAGTTGATATGAACTTAATGTTCACTGGATGAACAGATTAGTTGATGGCAATTTAATTCTGCGACAGTTATTACTGTCAGCCGATATAAATAATTGTAATTAATCATAATTAATTGTAATTATTTATATACAATTCCCTTTTAAGCAAATTTGCTACACCCTATCAACTTGTGTTTGGACAAAATCCAAATCTACCATCAGTCCTTACTGATAAGCCACCAGCTTTGGAAGACATCAGAGTAAGTGCATGGGTAGGACAGCACACTTCAGCTCTGCATGCTGCAAGAAGAGCATTTACAGAGGCTGAATGCTCTGAAAGAATTCGAAGAGCCTTACGCAAACAGATGAAAGGTACGAGACTGGGGACAAAGTGTACTACAAGCATGCAGACAGTGCACAATGGAAAGGTCCAGGTGTTGTTATTGGCCAAGAGGCACGGAGGTTCCTATGTCCGTGTTCATCATTCCAGGCTTCGAAAGACAGATGACAGTCAGACGGAACAGGAAGAAGTTGATAAAAAGGGGCAAAACGGTGAGGATGATACTATTTTGCAAGCTCCAAAACTTACTGAAATCGACAATGACAGTGACACTGATAGTGTGGAAAAATCACCGGTCAGTGAAGAATGTGAAGTTGGTGAACTTGCAGTGTCCCAGGCTAAAATTGAAGTGGCTGTGTCCCAAGTTAAAAGCTGGACAAACAATTACCTACACTGACAGAGAAAGTCCCGGACAGCACAAATTCTTGGTAGAGCAGGAAAAGCTACAGGGATGCATCAAGACTAGTACAATCTACAGTACACCCACCCTGATATTGTTGCAGGCATTAATGGTTCAGCTGACCTGACGCAAGTGGATGACCTTCAGATTGTTTCCCCAGACATGACAGCGCCAAGTAGTAATCACCAGGAAAGCGATGTGTACATTATTGAAGAAGAAACATTTGTTGCAGCAAAGAAAACTGAGCTAGATAATTGTAAAAAAAAACTGTGTGTTCGAGGAGGTGAAAGATGATGGTCAAAAATGATGGGTGTGCTCATTCAAAGAGACACCTGATGGTGTAGTGCCTAAGGCTAGGCTAGTTGCAAGAGGTTTTGAAGAATTAAACGTCAGTGACCTCCCTAAAGACTCTCCTACTTGTGCTTCGGATTCTCTAAGAATTGTTTTGGCAGTCATATGCCAGAGAAAATGGCTGCTGAACACCTTAGACATCAAAGCAGCTTTTCTACAGGGAAGAGAGCTGAATAGAAATGTCTAAATTCGTCCTCCTCCAGAGGCGCAGTGCAGTGGAATCCTGTGGAAGTTGAACAAATGCGTTTATGGTTTGGCAAATGCTTCTCTGTACTGGTACAACAAGGTCAAGGATACTATGCAGCAGCTAGGAGGTCATGTGTCAAAGATTGACCCTGCTGTGTTCTACTGGCTGGACGACAGTGGTGAGTTAACTGGAGTTCTTGCTTCTCACGTTGATGATCTTTTATGGGGAGTTTCTAAGACGTTTTCCTCCTTGGTCATCCCACATTTGAAAGCTGCTTTTCAAGTTAAGGGTTGAAGAGCTGATCGGACAGTGAGAGAGCTCAGCGTAACTGGAGTCAAAAGTTTGGAGAAACGGGATCACGTGACGCTTTTTTTTTTTTTACCCCACTTTATTACTTGTGTGAATTTGAAGTTATTCTGTTCTCTTATAATAGGGCTAATGGCGGTGTTCTAAAGAATTGTACTGGCTGTCATGTTACTGTCACTGACTGAAAGACAGGGGAGGGCAGCAGCCTGGGGTTTTCACCCCAGTCTGTAAAAGTTTTATGGGGTGGGTTTTCTTTGTTAATGGGTTTTTAAAGGCAGACTTGAGGATTCATTTGCAGTGGTATTACTTTCTCTCATTTGTTCAGTTCACTTATTTGTTTGATAGTAATGATTGAAATTAATATATTAAGTTGTAATGTCAACGATTTAAATGGCCCCCATAAACGTACAGGTTTTTTAGAACTATTGCGGCGAAAGAGGGTTGACATTGCTTTAATTCAGGAAGCTCATTCATGGAAGGATGATGTTCATAGATGCAATAATAAATATTACGAGGTGGTCTCTTTTGCTGTGACTGACATTAAAACTAAAGGTGTTTTGATAATTGTTAGAAGAAATTAAAATATTTCAATTTTAGACAGAAATTGTGATAATGCTGACAGAATTGTCTGTACATCCCTTGTGAAAAGTAATTCTCCCCACTGATAATTTTGTTATTTCTGCTTCAGTTATTTACTCTTTTCTCATACAAACCAATATCCATAACAACTATCTGGTCTAAGAATATCAGTGGTGACTTTCAAACTTTGTTTGCTGATCAAATTTGGGAGACAATCACATCATCCTCAAGGGACCCAGGTCATCGGATGATCCATTGGAAATTGCTGCATGGACTCTGTCTGTCCCCTTTGAAGCGCTTCTGTATGCATGTGTCACTTTCCCCATATTGCAGTTCATGTCCGCGGGGGGCACTCGATGCATGTTTGCATTTTTTCTTTTGGGAGTGCTCTGCACTTTCTCTTTTCTGAGCTCAGTTTGCTCGAGACGTGTCATTCCTATTGGAAAAGGATGTGGTTTTGACTCCGGATCTATTCTTCTTGGATGGCTTTTCTGGATTGGCTCTGTCTCCGCAACGGAGGAACTTGCTTTTGAATGCTCTCACTGCTGCATACTTTTGACATTGTTGAATCTTTTGTTTCTTCTTTTTGATGTATGGTTTGTTTTGTGTTCATGTGTATTTGTTGTTTTTTGATTTGCCTTTGAATAAAATAGAAATAATTGTTCACAAAAAAAAAAAAAGTTTGGAGAAACAAACTACATGGTAGTGTTATCTTATATATCTATATTTTGATACTGATACTGAAATATCTGACACGGTTCCATTACTCATTTTCCACAGTATCTACCGTATATAGCCTGCCCTACACCGATACATGCTGCGTCTCACTCTCTCCTCTCCGACAGTGAGTTTGACACGCATCCGCCTCCTGTCAGTTACAGAGTCTGAATCTGAATATCCGTGCGAGATTGCAGGTATTCCGCACTGGGCCGGAGTGAGACTCATTTTCAGCTCTGGAGTTTCATGACTTAGACCAGCCCACTCTAGTTGACGACTGACTATATTAAAATAATGTAATTAAAACTTAAGTATATAAGTCTGCAATAGTGTACTGTTATCTACAGCCTTGTAATTCATTGTATTTTTCAAAAATATCATCATTTCCTGTTCAGTGCTAATACAGCAGCGTAAGTGTTGCTTCAAAGTGAAGATTTATTAGAACAGTTAATAACAGTATTCTTTACAACACATTGTAATGTTTAACAGTATCAGAATCTATTTTCTGTAAATAAATACATATCCAAACCTTGAAATATCAAATAAATACAAATATAAAAAATAAAAATTTAAAATAAAATTACAATAAAATGTATTGCACTTTCTAATGACACTATGATCTCTTTACTTTGCATAAGTCAAGGAAGCAGCTGCTTTCAAATATTTTCACAAATATGAGAACATGAATACTGAATATATATTCTGTGCAAAATTGTTCACAGATATTTACATTTACATTTAGTCATTTTGCTTTTATCCAAAGCGACTTACAAGTGGGGAATACATAAGCGATTCATCTTGAAGAGGCAATCAGACAGTGGAAGTGCTCGTAACAACATGTCTTTTTTTAATGAATTTCACTGTTGAGAAGCTTCTCTCACAGGCCACTTGTGTGATGGACAATGTTAATAGCAACTTGTAGGCGATTCCAATCACATGGTAGGCATCAGTTAGAAGACTGTACTGAGAGAGGATGAGATAAACACAAATGACACAGTTTTTACAGGAGGAACAAGTTTTGCTCTCTAGTTCGACTTCCTGCTGTTCCATGGAAGGATCCTCATCACTTCCTTGTGCCATTTCACTAGCTATCCTGACAATGTAACCCTCCAGAGGGGACATCTTTAGTCTGTCCCACTGAGATGCAAGGTTGTACAGTTCTCCACATAATGTGCCAACTGTAGCCCTGTTGTCAAACTTAAGCAGACATTTGCTTAGTTCTTCTAGAGCTGAGCTGGGAGTCCACTTTCCCTCACATGAGCAAAGTTTCTAGGGTCTAAACAGGCAAAATCTGAGCAAAGTTTTGCATTAGCAGAAAACCTCTTATGGATACCGCCTGTTACTGTGTCTACAATGACATTGTGTACTTTTACCTTGAAGTCAGTTTCAGCTGATGCCAGGTGCTCATCTTCTGCAAGCTCTCCTGGCATCCTTTTTTTTCTTATCCTTCTCTCAGAAAGGGCAGCCTGCACTACAAGCTCACACTCTTCCTCCTCTTGCAACTTTCCATTAGCCCACTTCACAAACTCAAAAGCTGCACACTTAACTCCTTCAAAGTCTCTAGCACACTTCCTGAGACCCTCCTCTGTCCCCTCAACCCGACTTTGAGCTGTGATGATATCCATTCCCCTTGTCTGTATTTTGAAAGGGGGGATGTAAGCTCAAAAATGCAAAGGAAGAGTTGAGCAGTGAGCACTGTCTCATACTTCAAAAGGCCTTCTATGAAATCCTTTTCCTTCACCCTCACAGTTGGCTTTTGTGTACTGTCATCTACAATGGTGTCTAAAGTCATAAGCACTTCAAAAACAAGCCTCCTTGAGGATTCCCAAAGCACCCAAACACTTTACTTAGTGCCTGATCCTTAGCCCACCACCTAGTTGGCCCTTTTGGGCACAGTCGTCTGTGATGCGTGTCCTGACTCTTCTCTTCCCACTTCTGCATGCACTTGTATGACTCTCTTAAAAAAAACTGCTATATCATTAAGCAGTGAAAACAGAGATGCACTTTCCACAACACTACCTGTTGTGTCTGCTAGTACAAGATTCAAAAGATGTAACACCAAATATGAACCTGATTGGGGGAATGCTCAGACAGGAGTGTAGAAACCCCCCTAAACGGTCCCTGCACATTAACGGCACCATCTGTTGAGTTGCCCACACATGTGCCAATGTCAATATTAAGGTCCAGTAGCACTTTTTTCAGAAGCTCTACAAAACTCTGGCCAGTAGATGATTCAGTCCACCACAGCAATCAGTCTTTCTTGAATGACATCTGTTACGTATCTAAGTATGATTGAACACTGGTCTTTGGAGCTGATATCTTGCGTTTTGTCAATTTGAACTGAAAACATGCCAGCTTGTCTCACTTCTTCTGCTATAGTCACCTTTATCAGTTGGCTAATGACATCAGCAACTTTATTAAATGTTTCTTTTGACAGCAGAGTAACTAGTGCACCTCTGCCTTTTGCACCAGTTTCATACTGCTTTTTGCTGTTTTCAATGCAAGTGTTAACATGCTGTTGGAGGCAAATGTCATATCTACTCAAAAGTAGAATCAACTCCAGGACGTTACCATGATTAACAGCAAGGTTCTCTAAACTATAACCTGCCTCTTCTTGATCTCCCCTGTAGCTAAGGCCACATTTGCCTATGACTTTAACAACGTCCACTATGCGCTCCATCACCTGACGTTTCTTTTTCACTTGCTCAGCACGTAATGACATTTGGTCGCCAGACAACAGGCTTTTCACATCTGCCTTTTGTATTTTCAGAAAGTAAGCATCTGCACTATCTCTGTGTCTTCTTTCATGTTCCACTATCCTTTGGTGAATGTGTTTCCAGTCTTTCATGCCTCCCTTTATGAAAGGGCCATCACTTACCAATGGTGCAAATGCCAAACAAACAGAACAGAGATTTTTTTTTTTTCACAGTAAGTCAGCCACTTGCGGTTTGTTCCATCTTTACTATTGAAAACCTTTGGTATAGGATCATTTGGGTTTTGTTGAGGATGATAAGAAAAAAATGTATGTATATCCTGTGACTGAGGTCGAGCATAGTAATCAAAACTATCAACAGAACTATCAACATCATCTAACTTGTTCCTAGCTAGTGGTTCTGGGTTCTGCTGCTGAGTTGTTGCCTTTTTTATCTGTCTCTGAGTAGACTCTGCTCTCCCTTTCACACTTCCTTCTGTATCCCTAGACTTGAGTGCACCTGTATTTAATCACAATAAAAAGCATTCTGTAAGCTATAACATATTTGACATGGAAAGCATGTTCAAATTAAATTAAATCAAAGCAAATTAAAATTTCCAAATGGCAAAATATGCAGGCTTATTTCATATGCCTTTTGTCCTATTCCCTTTCAATCGTGGTCTTTGTATATTCACTATCTTTTGATTAAAAACATAATGGGTCACTAGTAACACTTGGGCATAGAAAGTTGTTATATTGTAACTAATGTGATCATGTTTGCTTATTCACACACTGTGGTACAACAGATTATCTGTCTTTTACAGTGAGAGCATCAGGCTCTTGCATGATACAACTGGGTACTGGCTCTGCTTCTGGCACTAAATGAAATTTTAAAAATGGCCATATGTCTCATCAAAAAACAATTCTCCCCTTTTTACAAAGCTTTCTGATCAAGTCAAGTCAGTTTCATTAATGTAGTGCTGCTGAATCATCTGCTATCATTAATTAGGCCTATCTCAGGGCTTTTTTCATTGAGCAGGTGTACACCATGCTCTTCATTAATATTAATTATTCTAATTCGTGTGTCGGGCTCATGACTGGTGCTTGGTAACATTACTGAGCTTGGCTCTTCACTGTTAGCAGCAAACTGGACTAGAGGCTGCTGCTGCTGAAGAGCTACAAGAAAAAGTTTGATACATGAGTGGTGGTTTACAGACAACGTTGTTTTGCACTGGCTTAATGTTAGCTTACCTTCCGCCTCATCGTCTTCATTTGTACTCTCACTGGTTTTAAGGAAATATGTACTCAGCATAGTACATTTGGCCGCGTCAGTTTCGAGAGCTTCCTTTTTTATTCTAGCCTTTTCAGCGCCGCCTTTGCGCTTTTTATTATCCATTTTTAGCTCTTATTTTTTTGCTCGCATATCACCAACAATTTGCTTTTTCTTTTTTTTTTTTTTTTGAGCAAGGTGCCGCTGTCGGGGGAGTCGAAAGATAATTACGTCATCATTAACCTGCAGACTGCACTAGTCTGCGAGTGCGCTGCGAGAAAATAATAAATAAAAAGACTGGGGCTTCGGCAAAATAATAAATAAAAAGAGTGGGGCTGCGGTAAAATAATAAATAAAAAGAGTGGGGCTGCTGTGCGTGCAGGCAGTTTAGAACAACATCCGTATTTCAAACCAGTGGCATGACAACACCGGCCCTCGCAGTCAAAAAAACAGACAGGCCCACCGGGAATCCTCCCGGTGCTCCCGATTAGCCAATCCGGGCCTGCTCACACTCACGTGGTATTAAACTCCCCGCCCCCAACGGCGAGTTATCCCTCACGGTGTGCAGTCCGCCTCGCCCGCTGTCACAGTTCACAGAAGCGTGGCAGGCACTGCCAGGGGTATCAGAGTGGGTTATGAAATCAATAAAGAACGGCTACACGCTTCAGTTCTTCCGCAGACCGCCCCGTTTCAACGGTGTGTTAATGTCCACTGTACGGGAGCAGAATGTCTCAGTTCTGCGAGAGGAAATACACAACCTTCTCGCAAAGCGCGCTGTAGAGGCAGTGCCTCTCACAGACCGCGAGAGCGGCTTCTACAGTCGTTATTTTCTGGTGCCAAAGAAAGACGGCGGACTCCGCCCAATCTTGGTGCGCTGTTCAGTGACAAGTTCAGAGCCCTCGCTCATCTTCAGAGCTTAGCTTCAGAACATCTCCTTTTTAGGACTGGAGCAGAACTCAATCAAAATGCAAGCGCGTCTGTCGGAGGAGCGCTCACGAAAACTGATCAGTTCTCTCGCAGTCTTCAAACTAGGGCGTTCTCCCCCGCTGAAATGCTTTCAGAGGACGCTCGGCCAGATGGCTGCCGCCTCGACAGTGTGCAATCTAGGGCTCCTACATATGCGTCCGCTTCAGCTCTGGCTAAAGAGCCGGGTGCCACAGAACGCATGGCGCACGGGCACCTTGCGCATCAAAGTGACGCGCGACTGTTTGCATACGCTGAACCCTTGGCGCGATATGACTCTGTATCGCCGGGGTGTTCGTATTGGCCAAGTGATCAGGAGAAAGAATGTTACGACAGATGCATCGAGTACGGGCTGGGGAGCCGTATGCGATGGCAGACCAGCCTTCGGGACGTGGTCAGAAACGGAGAAGTCATGGCACATAAACTGTCTGGAGCTCCGTGCTGTACACCTAGCGCTCGAGTGCTTTCTCCCAGACATTCTCCACCGTCACGTTCTCATCAGGACGGACAGCATGACAGTGGTAGCGTTTATAAATCACCAAGGCGGTGTGAACTCACGACCACTGCTGCGGCTGGCGAGAGACCTCCTTCTGTGGGCAGATCGACACCTCCTCTCCATCCGGGCAGTACATGTCCCCGGACGCCTGAACTACGGCGCGGATTTACTGTCGAGGGGCGGGATAATCCACGGGGAGTGGAGATTACACCCTTTGACAGTCAAAATGATTTGGAGTGTATTCGGCAGGGCGGAGGTGGATCTCTTCGCATCAGCGGAGAACACTCACTGCCCGCTGTTTTATTCACTGACACACTCTCCCCTGGGAGTGGATGCACTAGCTCACAGCTGGCCGAAAGTACGCAAGTATGCCTTTCCTCCAGTGAAACTTCTGCCTCGCGTGCTTTGCAAAATCAGAGAGGAAAAGGAATCTGTTCTGTTAGTGGCACCGAAATGGCCCAATCAGCCGTGGTTCCCAGAACTGGTGGAGATGCTGGTAGCCCCCCCGTGGACTATCCCACTGAAGAGAGACCTCCTCTCTCAAGCACAAGGAACGATATGGCACCCAAATCCGGAGTCATGGAGCCTTCATGTCTGGCCGCTCGACGGAGCTTGCCAGTAACAGATGCACTTCCTCAGCGCGTGTTGAACACTATCTCTGAGGCTAGGGCTCCTTCCACGAGGCGTCTTTACGCACATAAATGGAGAGTTTTTTCAAGTTGGTGCGTATCGCGGGGCGAAGACCCAATCAACTGCCCAATACCAATAATTCTTGCCTTCCTCCAAGAGCGATTTGATAGTGGTCATATGCCATCCACATTGAAAGTGTATGTGGCCGCTATAACAGCCTTCTGCTAATTCACGCCTACAAGCTAGGGGGCGCCGACCAATGATGCATTTTTTCTTCATGTAGTGTATGTATCTCGTGTGGTTTATATCGTCCGCTGCTCAATATACAGCATTAAATTAAGATAAATAACTTGTGTTTCTTCATCAGAAACACAAAATATCCAAAATGCTTACAAGAATACATCTGAAATAATTAGAGGTACAATCAGCATCAAGCTACATTGAAAATGTATGTAATTATTAACGTTTTTGCTCAAAACGCACTTTAAATCATCATCGCGTGCTTGTAATAACTTCCTGTGATCTAAAATGGATTTTGATTCTATAATAGGCAGACATGCACTCTTTGCATGTTTTATAATGAACTGATCGCTTGTCATGTGTCATAAACATCCTTTATTGTTAAAATAAATACGAGCTGCATAAAAACATATACAGAAAATCTATCTTCACAATTATAGGTCTATTTCCTTTCATATTTCATGTGTAGAAAAATATTTCTCTCTTTTTTTATATACGGAAGGGCAAGAGATATGATTACATGATTGACAGGTCTAGATGAACAAGCTTTGACTCATAAACACTCACGCTCGTGGAAGAAAATGGACGGTGCTCTTCAGATCACATAATTCAGTGGAGAATTAATATGTTATTCTGTATAAAGAACATGTGAGAATAGTCTGTTTATTAAATAGCAACAATAACAAGAACTCAGTATTCACTCTCTTCTCTCTTGCGGAAAAAGTCCTCTACTTCAGTGTTTTTACGCTCGTGCTCAATACAGTCTTCTGAGCTTTTAGTGCCACCGCGTCAACCTTTTGGCTAACAGCGGTCGCTCTGGTCATGTGATGTAATGCTCAAATCTTATTGGACGGCCCGTGTTTTCGCTTTGCGAAACTCAAAAGATTCGTCGGACTGGACGAAAAAAAACATTCGCATTTTCGGTGCGCGAATGTTCACGGTCTATGTGGAAGCATCCATAGGAAGCTATTGTTTTATTCCAGCGCGTCATCGCGTGCGAAATTCGTTTCGCTTTTTCGCGCTCAGTGTGGAAAGGCCTTAAGGGCGCGGAATGTCCTATAGGGGTTCGGGCCCACTCAACCCGCAGACTCGCGTCCTCCTGGGCCTGGGCAAATGGCATGTCTATTCAGGACATTTGTATGGTGGCAGGCTGGTCGTCACCCAGCACTTTTGCGACGTTTTATAACCTAGATGTGCCGTCGCTTGCCTCGCA
>JAFVLL020014894.1:0-16430 GCA_021397915.2 Tor tambroides | reverse complement strand
TGAAGCTAACTTTGGATTCGGACGTGCCTTGATGCCTTCCTACCTTGGAATGCTGCCTCCGAAGGCAGCATTTTTCAGTTTTCGGATGCAGCCAACAGATGCTTCCATGTGTAATCTAACACGATCATCTGACATAAAACAGCATCAAAACTGTGTAACGTAATGGAATAAAATGTCAACCGATGAAGAGGTAATAATGACTGTCAAGCTTTGGGGTGTTGATTGACTCCGTCTAAGTTTTGATTATCATTCTGAATCCTTTTTTTTCAGCTTTTTGTTCAAAATGTTGTTTATTTCTTTATTTTTTATTTATGAAATTTACCCACATTCAAGTGTTTAAAAAAAGAATGCAAGAAGCTAGAATAAAATGTTTTTGTTTACAAGCGGATACCCCGTTCTTTCTTTTGATGTTTTGTATGTTCAGGTATTCATATAACAAAATATATACAAATTAATTCCTAAATAGGGACATAGTAGTATACTTAAAGTTTGATGTAAAGTTCACTTAAAGAAAACTTACAAGTATACTTGCAGTATAAAACTACTAAACTAGTAGTTTACTGAGACTATACTTCAAAGTGTACTAAAAATGCTACTACAAGAATTTAATTACTAAACTATCGGGATATTTTTAAGTTCACTTTTAGTATAGTTGCAGTACAAGCTAAAATCATTGATGTAAACTAGTTGTGTACTCAAAGTTTACTACTGTTATACTTAAAGTATACTTAAAAGTATATTTTTATATACTAGAAAGTGGGCCACTTTAGTCCCAAGGAGTATTGAAATAGTACACTTACAAGTATACTACAAGTACACTGATATTTGTATACTTACTACATAAAGTATACTTAATAAAATAAACTTGACGTATACTACTTTTTGGTAAGGGAAGTCCACGGTTTGCCTGCAGAATTACTGTTAAAACTGTTGCTGCATGCTGATTTATGGTTAAAGGTTTGACATATTGCATAAATTGTATATGAATAAAATGCTTGTATTGAAATAGTTTACCCATTTTAAATTATATCACTGATAAACTGTGCTAGAACATGAGTTTTGTGCCAGAGGTGGGAACTGGTAGGGAGCCTAAGTATTATGAAAACATACACTGTTTATGATTACTACCAATAATAATAATAATAATAATAATAATAAAAGATAGATAAAAAATACTGATTTGTATATGTATAACTCACTGTGTATAACAGTTACTGTAAAATAAGTATTTTATATGATAGTGGCATATTTTGAGTTTTGTTATTTAGGAAAGGGTCATTGGGCTTTTGTAGTAGCCTCATTTAGAACTATTTTCATTGGCAGAGCAAAAATAGATAAGGTAACCAGCAATAATGTGTGTAAAATGTAGGTTACACAATTCTTAATTGAACTTATCTTTATAGTGCAGAATTCCTTCTTGTGTGATATTCTCTAATTAAAACATATCCTAAAGAAAATATGAATGTCCAGTGAAGTGCAACACCCTGGACTGATCTACAGATCATCTAGGGTAGATATCTAGGGTAGAGTTTATAAACAACCTGGAGGTGATGATGATTTATGTCAAATCATGATGAAATATGCCTGTTTGCCGTTTACTCTCACCCTCTGAAGTTGATGTTAGACAGGGCATCCATTATTTTCAAGTGTTTTATACAATTTACTTCTAGGGTTTGGATCTCACATAGATAAAACAAACTACATCCATATAGATTTTCTCCCAGGCTGTTCTTTCTTTGAAAGCCAGATTTCAAATATTTAGCCTTTACCTGAGTTTCAAGCTTTCACTCTCACTAAAGCATGGGAAAAAAATAGTCAGGAAATGTGCAAGAATTTGAGAAAACCATCTAAACAAATGAGGCATGAAAGGATTCTAAGACTTTCTCAGATAGTTGCAGTAGTACGCATGAAAGCACATTTCATATGTGGGTTTTTAAGTGCTCCCTGCTAAACTGCAAAACTGCAACAACAAAAAAAACCAAAAAAAAAAAAAAACTAATAAATATTTTCACATGGCTTTCCAGTGAAAATACTTGGGCATCCTTGAAGAAGATACATTTGTTTTAAAAAGCAAAATTGTGCAAGATAATAAGTCTTGTTTTTTATGTTTAAACTTGGAACTCTAAAATAAAATAAATTGTATTTATTTATTTTTGTGCAGTAATGTAAATGGATTTTTTTTTACTATACAATTTTTTTATGGCTGCTTTTTTGATTGAATTTGGTTTTATCAACATTATGTGACAGTTTTCTGTAGCTGAAATAATAACTCACCTTACCATTTCCCAGCAACCTCATTAAGCTTTGGTTAGACAGATGTGACAAATTCAACACCATGTGCAAAAATCACCTCAGGCTGTAATACAGTCAGGTAACACTGACCTAAAGCCCAATTACAGACCTGTGATGTCCTAGTACCAACTCTCAGCGCTGACCCTGCACCTCACAGTGCATTGGTCTACATAATCTCCCACCATCTGCTTCTGGGAACTACAATCCTGAAAAATTCCAAAAGAGATGCTGCTACACCACAGTGTGACAGATGACCAGGGAGGGAGCAACAGCAAAACGGCAAAAACTATGAAATGTCCAACACCATTTATGCCACACACATGAATGGTAGCTCAGATTTCATATATTATTGACAAGATTAGCAATTAGACTTTAAAAAGTCACCTGGTGTTTGAAAAAATGTTTTAGTAGACTATCTATGTTTTAGATAGTAACCTCTCAATACCCTAAATAAATAACTGCACTATATTTGACTATATAACTATATTTGAAACATTTCTTAGGCATCAATTTTGTACATACTTCGCACAAAAGACTCAAAATGGTCTTCGACAGTTCTGAAAATAGTCAAAATTTTGAGGGGATGGGGAAAAATCGATTCACATATGAATCTCAATTCAGTCTTCTAGCGATTCACATCAATTCACAAATTGTTCTTTGAAGTCGGCTTGGTGTATCCCGGCCTTTAGGAGTTCCATAGTACTCGTCAATTCCTTTCTGAACATGGTGTTCGGATTCGGTCATATCCCTAATGGGAAGTATTTTTGATTTATTAGGAAGTTAATAGTTAATAGGAAACACTGATTTCTTGAGTTAGGACTAGCCATACTAAAGACCGGTGCGTTTTTGTATCAAAATAGTGGTGCGTTTGACTTCATTCATGTGAATGAATTCAATTGATATGAATCAAATCACGAGGTACCAAAAGATTCCCATCCCTAGTAGTAGTAATATACTGTAACACAGTATGCTAATGAGAAACATGTACTGTATCACACATGAGTAGCAGGTGAAAATAAAACTCTTTAATTGCTGGAAAAATTTCCTTGCATATTTTTTGAAAAAACACTTGAATATATATTAAAATATCTTACCATTATTTTCAATACATAAATATATTTAAACACATTCTTGCTTATAGCTTCATCCAACATATTGGATGAAAATGGTCTGATTTCCAAATTAGTCAGTGTCTTCAGAGACAACGTTTTTGTAGGAGGGCGCCATTTATATAATATTATATCTAATGTATATGTAGTAGCCTACCCAGGAAGCATAGCTGCATTCCTACCTCAATTATTGTCTGAAATGGACAGCAATTTCCAGGTTTCCTCAAGTATGCATAATGTAGCCTACCTTCCCTGTAACCTTTTTTTGAACCTTTTATTTTTAAGTCTATGCTTCACTTAAGTTAGTCCAATGGATTTTTTTCAAATTTGATTAATTTTTTATTATCTATTTATTTATTTTGCTATCATTGTGGTTGTTGTTTTCTTTGTACATAATGTTAAAAACTTCAAATATATTTTTTAAAAAGTATGCAGTATTTAGGAGATCATATAATCCACTGTCTGTGATTCTGGAGCGTGCTGACTAATGGTAACGGAAAATATCTGTGCTACTGAAATGCTTCTATGTAGTCTTTGCTAAACAGTGTACAGGTAGCTCTTTGATGTGCCTTACATGTGAGTTTAATGTATGCTTCTGTTGTACATGTCACCATGTAAATGTAAAATCAGAATATTATGGTTTTGTGAAATTGAAAAGGAAGGTTCAGTGGGGGATTATGATTTTCTATCCTCTGACTTGAACCCTAACGCACACCAACACAGAGTGTGCTGAACATGATGTAGTGCAAAGCACAAAATGAATATTTTCATATCAACTGCAATTGGTTTTATCTAAATGACTGCTCCCCTCAGTGCCAGGTGCACATGCTTTATGTGCAGTTTTACATTATTGCATTCTGTTATTTATTTATCTGCACTAAATTGAATTTTCCATCTGGCTCAAGCTATAAAGCCGTCTTTGTTTGCCGTTAGATCATTACTCATGATTTTACCTTCTTTTTCCTCTCAGGGGACATCAGGGCCGCTTTATCCAGAGGAGAGAAATGCACTGTGAAACATTGCCCCGTTTCACAGCGTTAGGGTTATTTCATCCTGCTGTTGCTATGCAACAATGGGAAATGTTGGCACAACATGATTTAGATCTCGCACAACAATAAAATCCTGTGCATAGCAGCGAATGAAACCTCTCTACCTCCACACCTTTAATGTTGCCAGCTGTAGGCGAACACAATATAAAACACTTTTATTATAGATTTTCTGTCTCAAGTACACCACGGTCTGTTTCTCATTCAGAAAGCAATTTTTTTTTTTCTAATCTTATATTAATGCTTGATGTCTGTCCGTATAGATTTGATATGGCATCACTGATATATTTTGCACGAGACAAAATAAAAAAGAGAGATGTTGGCTATGTTTCAACTTCCTGGTAACTGAGTGCACATGTATTTTACACTAACTGCTGCAGAAAGAGAGCATTCAAATAACACTTTAATCAGCCCTGCTGTTGATACGTCCTAGATAGCAGCTCTGAACAGGTGTTATTCAGCTGATAAGATCTTTCTTATGTTAAAACTGAACTGATATGCTGTAGGCAAGGAAATAGGCATAGTTTGAATGTAAGGTTAATGTTTTTGGGCTGCATGTTTGATAAAGATGAAACTCAATAACCAAAGCTTTTATTCACAGATAAGAATTGCTTAGCCCTTTATGACTTACGCAGAGCCTATATAAAGAAGGGTGATGCAACTGCTTTAAAAAAAAACTAAAGTATGAACTACAGTATTGTTGTTAGCCTTTAGTTCTGTTTCCAATCAGCAAATGTATGAGTTAGAAAAATGAATTCATATTCACACATCAGCTAAAGAGATTGATCATCTCACTTTATAATATTTAAAAAGACGTGAGCAGACGCCTAAAATGGCTTTGAAAACAGCCTGTCATCTAAGTTATGAAATAGCCACACTGTTTTCAAAAATAAAGCTTACAGTAATATGAATATTGCCGACATTATTGCTTGCTGGTAATTCTACTATCTCAATTTAACCTCTACCGCAAGTAGCCACAAATCATCTGGCATTGTGTTCAGACAGAAATGAATGAGTATATACAAATATAACGTCAATGTACTTTATGTGGGTCAAAGAAAGAATCTCTAGGATGTGTGTGTATGTGTGTGTGTGTGATTGGGAGGGGGAGGTATAATAGTGCCTGAAAACGGAGCAGAGAACATTAATCATGGCTCTCTTTCACGGCCTTGACACATGAGTCACAGAAAACTCTGTTTATCTGTGCTCAGAGAAAGAAAGGGAGAATAAATATAAACGCTTTATAGATAATTCCCCACAGAGCTGCAGAAAGCTGTCCTTTCAGACAGCTCTCTCTTTCTCCTGCCATCAGACAGTGCCTCAGATCATCCAATTATTTCCCCCACTGCCACATACCAATTAGTTAAACCATCCCGTCTTTATCTCTGATGGCTGCACCAGGTGCTTTGGTTAACTTCCTGTGAAAGGGTGTTTAAGTTTGAGGGAACTCTGTTAAGACGGAAACATATGGGTGACTTTCTGTCATTGTCTTGACACCTTTTATTATCAAGAGAATGAACTCTTTGTTCATGCTGACATTGACATTTTGATGTTAATGTGTGTTTGTTGTGGGGGTGTTCAATAAAAATAATTAATCAATGGAAATGAGCACGTGTTCACTCTTTTCAAACTTCAAATGATGCTGACATATATGGTTACTTGCCTACCAAACAAGAATATTTGATATATAGTCAGTTCTGGTTTCTTTGTGCATTCCAGACACACAGTGGGAGGATTGTGTAGTGTGTTTTTAGATTATATCAGTACATCAATAGGTGCTGACTTTGTCTTTATGAGTGAAACTGACTCATTCATTCAAGTGATTTGTTCAAAAACACCCTGCCTCTCAGTTTGCACACTATCCACCCTAAACAATATTACAGATTAGATCTTGAATATGATTTATGGTGGATATTATGCAAATCTTTTTCAGTCTGATTGTTTCAGAAATGAAACAAGTGCCTGTCATTATAAGCAAGCCATTGAATTTATTCAAAAACACAAACTGTATGTATGAGTTTTTGATTGTACTTTGGCTTCCTTTCTGAACTATTTTCATCGATACAATAAAAATACACAAAATTGACAATATTTGTGTCCAAAATGTAAGTTACTGAATAACATATTGTTTGTTGAATTGTTATATAAAAGCAACATCACACTGACAATCATGCTGATGGTCAACAACAGCACATCACTCTTGCTTATATGATTTGAAAAATTGAATTAAGACCATAATAATTCTGTTAAACAGTAAAAGGTACTTTCAATGTTTTGAAAGTAAACTTAAGTGCTTAAATCGGATAACATCTCACTGTGTTCAGCTTTCAAGCATATAGCTTTGTGAAAATGACTACTCTTCAGACAGTCTGATAAAAACACCATGGACATAGCAGAAAGAGAGACTTATGAACAGCTTTAACCTGCCATTGTGTGTGTTTCTTTCTTTTCTCCTTCTTTCTTGTGTAGTATTCATGAGGAAAACAAGAAAGTGACATAATCACACTGGGAGGTGGACAGTCTGACAGTTTGTGTGAGTTTACACCAGGAGAAAGCCACGGTTGTTCTCTTGCTCTCTCCCATCTCTTGCTCACACTCCTCTCCTGCACTCCCCCTCAGCGTGAGTTTAATTATCCTGCTCATTCTCTTATCTGATTCACATACACATCCAAGACTCCATTTTCTCTGCTTTAGGACCCTTACTTCTTCCTACTTTTATTCAGCCTGAAAGGGAAAGCAGAGGCTCAGCTGGCAGCATGGTGGATTTTATCATAAAGAGGTTATTGTTGTTTTATGGCCAGGGCAAACTGAACAGATTTCTTAGTGCTGTCTGAGAAAGTTGGTACAGTAGCTTTGTCTGTACTGCTTTGCCTGGAGTGGGTTGTTGGTGGTTGGCTGTTTTTTAAAACATCAGGACAAAATGTTTACTTTTTGTGTGTTTTCATGAGAGATTACAATGTATATTATGGTGAATTAACTTATCACATTTCCTTCTTATGATAAGATGCCGTAGCTTGAAAAACTAAAACAAACCATTCACTTAAAATGTTTCGATTGTTAATCATTGCAGAATGAATTTCCAAAAGATGTAAAAAGTATTCCCTGGTTCTTAAACTTGGAAAATGCCACAGCAAATGGCCTGAAGCTTTCTATCGTGTAACTCTCTAAAATGTCAGAATGTGAAAACTCATTCTCCACCTAAGGATTTTAAGAGCTCATTTTCATTTTATAGGATGGATTGGTAGTCTTTCACAGAGCTATTTGCATTTGCTCAGAACAGCCCTCACCATTACATGCAGCTAAGCCAGTCATGTAAATAGCTGGTTCTTTAGAGAAGCACTAAAGGTCAGGTCTACACAAAGATGACTTGTTTTCAAACAAGGAGGATGGAGGCTGGGACTTCACCAAGCAACAACTGACTTAAATCTGAGTATAAACCAGTATGGAATACAAAAGACAATCCACTACCAACATGTCACAACACAAATGGAAAATGAGATTCTAATGGTGCTTTCTCTCCCCTCCCCCAGACACAGAATGGCTGCCCCTGTCATAATTGATGCATGGCTCACACTGATCTTGGCAATCAGGCTAATTTGTATTGAGAGTAACACAACATAACTGCAATAATAACATGTTTTCAAATGCAACACACTGGACATGAAACAGCAAAGACATAATATATTCTAAAGCCAATGGCCAAGCCTTTATGTCGATGAAGCTGTGGATTTGACCAGCACCTCTTACAGAAGGTTGAATGAGAATATAGTCTCTATGTGAAATATAGCCTCAGGTTTTTAACATTGCTTTGGTCAAGAGAGACATAGCTTGGTGGATCTGCAGACCTCTCTCAGAACTGGTCTGCATCTCCAGTGACTTGATGTGATTCACATAACCTGCCCACAAATAAACATGGTGCATCACAACCCAAAGTCATTTAATTCACTGTCTTTATACCATCAGCGATAGTACTGGTTCAGCTGAAAGGGATACATGCTAGACTGTTCAGGAATGACTGATATGTAAAGAAAGCAAATATGATTTCTAGCTATAGATATTTGGGGAAAAAAAATGCTATCAGTATAACTATGCATTGTGGATATTTCTAGATGTTTTACATATCAGTTTTCTAATGTTTTGTACATGCAGTATACTGTATTCCATCTATACTTCATTGGGTACTTTTGCACGAGGGATTTTTGGTTGTTTTACTGTCTTTTTGCTGTTTCTGTGCAACCCCACCTCTGACATAGTTTAGTGGCTGGATAAATTGTATAAAACACTCGCCCTGAACTATATCAAGCTGATCTACACGATTTCATAATTTCTTAAACAGAATCAAAAGTTTGAGACAGTACCAATATTTTAAGATCTTTGGACTAGAGCCATTCACTGGGTTTGTTTATGTGCATGTAAGCAGTCTGAGTAAACAGTCTGAGTTTGTTTATGAGCTGGTGATGCTGAGGGTTCCTGACAGGGCAGAGAGAGAGATGCTGATAAAGGTGCACTTTAGCCTCCAGACAAACACAAAATGGGCGACTCAAGGCAGACTGTTGCTCTGACTATGTTGCAACTGCAGTTCAGTTATCTTTGCAGATAGAGAAAGAAAATAGACGCCTACGGGCATCTAAGTTATAGATTTTGGTGGATTTTCTGTTGTTTGTTATTAGTAAATAAAACAATTTTATGAACTTGTTAATGTGTTGTTCTTATATTCGTCTAATTTTTTTCTTCAGTAACTCTTTCTGCATGTTACTTTGACTCGCCAGTAGGTGGCAACAGGTGACTCTCTTTATAAGAGAGTTTGGGGAATCCGTTCCAAAACAGAATAAATCCACCCATGAAGGGCACTTCAGAGTTAGAACCATCATGGCCGCCATGTAGAAGGGCCATTCCAAACCGAAGTGCTCAAAACTGGCTGCTTCAAAGGGCCTTCGTAATGAAGGATTTCGAAGGGTACAACTGATGGACACTTTGCTGCCATGATTCTTTTTATGCTAAGTTTTTTTGAAAGATGTATTTTTTTGCCATTTTGCCTTTAGGACTAGGGTGACCATACGGGCCATTTTTACAGGACGCACCCTTGGCAGGATTTCTATATTGCCTAAAATGTCCAGGTTTTGGCTGTTTGCACTGTGCAGGTCAATCGTTGTGTGACATTCATGAGCGCTATAGAGAGCAGAGCAGACGGCTCCTTATGCTTTCGAATCGCTTTCGAATTGCGCTTTGGTGTCTTTTTTGATTGGTGCGCAGTGACACTTCAAGTCAAACAAACACGTGCGCGTATTTGCATCGCTTTGATCATTCTCTGTAGAGCCCAGCTTCTCACGTGCAGCACCACGATTGGTCGATTATGTACAATATCTGCATGTTATTCGTCAAATTACTTTGGATGTTTTAGGCAATATTAAAATCCTGGCCAGGACGTGTCCCGTATAAACAGCACATATGGCCACCCTATTTAGGACAGTGTTATGACAGGAAGCGAAGTGGGAGAGTGGGATCGGGAAAGGTACGCAAGCTGGGGAAGCCCATAGCACAACAGCAGCATGTCGGTGCCCTGCCCACAAGGCTATCGGCGCTAACTTTTTGCATGTCAACCTTTAAGTAAAACGCTGATTTATTTACGAATGAAACAACTGTCCGTTTGACTGTTCACTGAATTATTCATTCAACCAATTCATTTAAACACACAGATTCACTTTCTCAACTGATTCGTTTAAGATTCATTCAGGAGCGCCACTACTGTGTGTTGGTTGGAGATGGGCACAACATATTTTCTGCTGTAATTTAGTTTGGAATCTGTTGTCTTCACAACAATATACAAAGTAAATGGCAATTTTGCATCTAAAATGTAATTTACTTAATAATAACTTGTAGTCTTGTATAAAAAACATGACACTTGCAATCATGCTGTTGTTAATATTGAGTATCAAGTCAATTTTATTTATATAGTGCTTTAGAGATCTTTAAGCAGCTATTCAGACAGAGGAATCATGTCTTAAGGTCTATTTTATAACATCAGCTTTTTTGCTTGTGTAACACGGTTATGTTAATAACGCAGTCATTTTAATATGATATGGTCAGACTTTATTTATTCTCTTGCATTTGCTTTTGCATGCAACAAACACACCAGCTCAGTTTTCTCCTATCAAGATAAACATTGGCTGTTAGCTTTGGAGTGTTATGAAACAAATTACCACCCACAGACCACAGTGAATGGAGGAAAAGCACTGCTGTGATGTTCTGTCTTAACTAGCTAAAGTCTGAACTAACAATTCTGCATTTGCCCTCCCTGACAAATTATTCATCAACTGTTTAATATGCATAGCTGATATAAAGGGAAAAGGGCTTTCCGTCACATCTGAGAACAGACATAGTCCACCTGAACATAGCCTACAGTTATTTTTATGTGTGGAAATGGAGTGTAGAGTGAAATGGCAAGCAAAGGCCATTACTGTAAACTAAATTATGTATAAATAATGCTGAACATTACTTGTAGTTATATAAGCCCAGTTCAGTTCATGTTAGGTCAACCATAGTGAATAGTGTGAGATGACTATTTGCTCAGGTATGCTATAGTATTAAATATCACTGCAAATAAAATAAAAACAGACACAGGTATACGATAGCAATTTGTTGTGTGTTTGTATGTGAATTTTTTGAAAATTGCAGACAATTTAAACACACTGCCATGGGAAAAAATAGGTAATTATTATACCATTTTCAACAGATCCATCTGGCTATGCTTGTGTAGGGGTTTGAATTACCCTTTCCTTATCAGGAAGGTTAAAGGTACTGTTTTTCCCTTTAGTCTTCAAATGATTCACTCTGCTACATTCAGTAGTCCAATAAAAGTCCCTTTTAAAATTACTCCCTTTAACAGCAGGACAGTTATCTCAGAGTGAAGCAGTAAACAGCATGAGAACAGACACACAAAGAAAGACCTCATTTTACTGTTAAACACTACTTTGCTCTGAACATGTATATTTTTTTGCAAATGTGTATTTCATAAATGGCTGCCTTTGGAAGGCAGCTACACAGGAAGATAATGGTGTAGATAGAAATGTTTGTGTAGGAGGATTAAACAACAGTCCTTCATTCAGAGCTAATGCATTCAATTACCTGGCCGTGCTGACGGCAGTCTCTTCACAGAGAGCTGTGGGTAAGTGGTTGCATTGTTGATTACCTGAAGCTCCTCCAAACACAAAGACCCAGCTGCTTTCTCATGTCTCTGCCAATGACAGAGAGCCCATCGGCCTTGGGAGAGGGCAACGAGAAACCATCTAAAAGAGACTAAGGGGAAAGTAAAGAGAGATGCACAAGAGGGGGAACAGATAGAAATTACATTTGTTCCGCAATGTATTCATAGACATCTGTACTGAAATGAATAGCAAACAATTTACATACCGCCGAGGCAAGGTTTATTTTATGACCATTAATGGTTATTATATTCAATATGCAAATGGATACAAATTTCAGAATTTTTGTTCTTTCTGCCATAGTTGGTGTGTTTCCATCCAAGCAAAAAAAAAAAAAAGTGTGTGTGTGTGTGTGTGTGTGTGTGTGTGTGTGTATATATAGATATATATTTGAGTAATTTGATTTAATTTGATTTCCATCACGTGTTCAAGAAGGGGAGAAATTGTAACTTTCATAGAAATTTTGTCTCTGTAAAATGAAAAGACACTCTTATGAACAGTTTTCTTATGTCGGTGAGTGGCATCGTATTAGACAGCTCATCACTTATTCAGTAACATAACTTGTGGAATCTATTTTATTCACATATTGGTGTTTCCATTTATAATACAAAATATGTGGATGGATAATTGGTCCATGGTCACTGTAGCATCCAAACGAAGTTGATTGTGTTGTTTATTTTGTGTTATTTGGGAATATTTCCCTTTTTACAGCACTTACTCATTAGAACCAGTTAGCTTAGATTAACCCTGGATCTCAAATTTCAGTCTGGTTAAGAAGGGACGTATTGACCTGGAGCACAACAGACCTTCTCTTTCTTCTGCCACTTCTCCTTCAAACACACCCAGTCAACTACACATACACACACATGCACGCACATCTCTCCAGTGGTGGTGAGTGAGAGAGCTAAAGTGTGTGATTTTTTTTTTTTTTTTTTTTTACATTTCTTTCAAATAGATTTGCTAGTTATAATTCAAGAGTCTGTATTAACCTAAATTCACTCATCTTCAGTCTCTTCCCCTTTAATTGAAAAAACAATCAATTAATTTTTTTATTTTTTTCCTATGGCTGTTTTTGGTAGAAGAACATGTTTGTGGAATTGTATAAGTGTATATGATTACACATAGGCATTTTGTCATCCTTTTTGTCAAAATGGTCTTATTCCTCTCATCTTCCTTTATAGTGTAATGTCTGTTGTTATCATAGCCAAATGTAAATCCTGCATTAAGCTACTTGTTGCACCCTTGAGTGCTCAGAGACAAGCACAGAAGGTTTTCTGCCAAAAAGGCAGAGCACAGCAGACCGACAGGTTTATTTTCCTGTTCTCAGTCAGTTCAGTGTGAGAAAAACCCTTTGTGAAAGTCAAGTTTACTATCTCTGCTGCCCATGGACTCTGCCTAAACTCTACAATAAGGGATGTGCACCTGAACTGAATTGAGAATCCCTATTAAAATCCAACTAAACTCCTAGATAGATGGATTAAAGTGAAAACAATTTAATGATACCTTTGTTTCGGCATTTTGCTTCACAAGATGGACTGCAGTTGCGTGGATTATCTGTGCATTATTGTGATGTTTTTATCACTTAAACTGGTGGGGGTTTATTTTAAATTAATTTGGAGTAGTATTCTGATAGCATGTTTACAGTACTGTGCAAATGTCTTAGGCCACTATATTTCACCAGCTAAAAAATGGTTTTAAGTCAGTTATTTCTATCTTTTGCTGTAGTGTGTCAGTGGGAAATATCAGTTTACATTTCCAAACACTCATTTTGCCATTAATTGTAATAATCCAGTGAGATTTTTGTTTGCAAAAGGAGTCTGACAACAGCCAGTGCTCCACACAGAGATCTGATCTGATCATCATCCAGTCTGTCTGGAATGACATGAAGAAACAGAACAAACTGAGACAGACTAAATCCAGAAGAACTGTAGCAACGTCTCCAACTTGCTTCAAGAAACCAACCGTAAATACTATATGCAAGTGCACCTAGGGCAAAAGCTGCTTTAAACGCAAAGGATGGTCACACCAAATGTTGATTTAATTTGTGTGTGTGTGTGCGAAATGTGTGTTGTTTTAGCTGAAGCCCTTGATAACAGTTCAGGACAACATGCCCTGCATGGTGCGCATTGATAATAACTTGTAAAACAACACCGTATCTGTCAGAAACAGGACCTTCAGTGTGTCCTATAAGTAGCACTGACCATCACATGCTGAAATCCCTCCTCATGTTCCTTATATCCCACGTATCTTATCTCTTTTAAACAGTCTACTTCACATCTTCAGTGTGGCAGCAGGTTTTTTTAGCCTGAGCTACATTACGATGCACATTTGGATCTGCTGCAGCTACATTAGCTCTATTAATCTCTGTCCCAGCTGCCTGGGAAAGCTCACTGAGCACAGTGTTCAAATTTAGGATCACATCTGCTGTCAGTACAGCCTAGAATAGCAGCTCTGCTTATGTAAAAACCCTTGTATGACTGCATAGGGCCAGGCAGCAGGCAGAGGGAAAAAGGCCTGGTCTTGTCATACTCTGTGCTGGTGCAACATGCCTGGCTGAAATGAGATATGCTGAAAGAAAACTAAACAGCAATGGACATCAAGCATTCCAGGAGGAAGTGATAGTTCATGAGAAGGACAATAGAGTATAAGTTATCTACTCAACTCTAGAGTCATTTATTAGGAGTCTTTCTTCATTTGTTTAAAAAAATAATTGTCTTATTTGAATAGAACCAAACATTCAAAGCTTTTCTTTCCAACTGCTATATTCGCTTCTGTGTTATAACATTACATATTAACAACAAACCTTTAAAATGTGCTTTCATAAAACAAAGCAGACATTTTTTTTTTTCCTGATTTAAGTGTAGAGGAAAATAAGTTTTCTTTTTAGTATTTTTCTAATGAGTGCTGTATTGAATAATAATTTTTTTGTTGTTTCTGAAATAAATTTATAATTGTATTCACTAAGGATGCATTAAAGAGGTCAAAAATGACAGTGAAAACATTTATAATTTTACAAATGACTATTTCAGTGTGAAATAAACAACAGTTTGTAAATCTTTATCAAAACGTCCTCCTCTTGCAGTAGTGAAATGAAAGAAAGATCTTATGCATTCAGCAGTTATTATAAGACAGTTTATAAGAAAGTTTCATCTCATGCTTTTCTCCGCACTTCCCATAGGTGTGATTATAGTTTCAGGGATCAAACCTTATCCTCAAACACTTCTCAGATCAGTTTAACACCTCAAACTTGGATTTTTCACTCTTTTCTAACCATTTATTGTCCAATCTTTAAGCTCTTTTGCTCATTCTACCCTTTTCTTCTTATTTTTCAGAGTCAGATATAGCTTTTTCTTTGAAACTCTCTCTAAAAGAGTCTTCTCCTCACTACTTTAGATAGTGTTTAGCATGTATTGTTGAATGAAACTTCCAGCTGAGCATCAGTGAGAGTCTGTTTCTCAAACTAGAGGATGTGATGTAGGCCTACATGTTCTCTTCTTGGTGTGCATCTGGGTCGTCTGCCGCTCTCTCTGTCCTGCTTAGATCCAGCTTGCTTTCTTCTTTCTAGACAGCAGTGCGTGGAAAAGTCTTTTTCTCCCTTAAAAGAAAGAATAGACTGATATTTCTAGAAAAATGTGTTTGTGTCAAAATATTACAAGCATATTTTGTATTGTGCACTTTAATTTTCAACTGTAAACAGACAGATTAGTATTAGACTGATTCCTTAGATTGTTTTCTAGGTGACTGGACTAATGGCTACTGCAAATGGGTAAAAATTCGACTGTGTCCTATGGTGTGACATAGCAAAAATGTAGAAAAAAAAAAAACACTTAACATACAAATATCATGAGAAAAAATGTATCTTCATTCTTAGAGTTACAAATAGCATGAGAGAGGTTTATCTTCAATGTTAGAGGTTATTTATTTATTTTTTTTACATTTTTCCGTCACACCATATGGCACATTGATACGTCAACTCCCCAAATACATTTCTGTGTTCATGGTGATGATTTGTCTCTGTAATATCAGAGAGCTCAAATAACAAACTAATCCGTATTATTGAGAATATGAAAACCACTTTCTTAGAAAGGTTTTACAAATGGACAATGGCAAAAACCAATGAATTACAAGTTTCAGAGCAACTGTCAAAAATAATAATAATAAAAAAAATGATTCTAATATGACTATGCAAGCAAAGATACAATGTCTCTTTAAAATAAAGCTCTTATTTAGACTTTGCATATGAAGTAGGTCAATAAAGGATAAACATTTAAATCAGTCAATTTAGATTATTTTGAGACATCAGGCTGACACAGTGAAATCTTAAATACTCTAATACCTTAAAATGTTTATCATTTACTTAGATGAGGCTGCAAAGAGGCAGTGAAAGATATGTACTTGTTTCTCTAATAAAAGTTTGTGTTGGTGAATGATCCTTCATTATTGATGAAGTTCCTTATGGAAAACTCAGAGTCAAATTGCAGTGGATTACATCTTGCTGTTTGAGTGACCTTCTAAAGCCACAGCATCTATTGTGAAGCAGCAGCAGGTGGCCTATGTACATGCTCTTTGTTGTTTGTGAACTTGAGATGCTTTGGCACATTAGCAGTAGTCCCAGGGGATGGCTGATGGGATGCAGGATGTTAGCCTGGTTCTTGAACTTCAACAAGGCTGATGGAAGAGGTCCTCTTTGTGTACTCTTTGTTTATACACACACACACACACACACACACACACACATATATATATATATATATATATATATATATATATATATATATAAA
>JAFVLL020014893.1:0-15327 GCA_021397915.2 Tor tambroides | reverse complement strand
CACACACATTCGCTTTAGCTCACACTGCGCTGTCTTTTGTTTTGAGCTGAGCTGATAAAAGGTCCGTACGACGCACGGTTTCAAACGAGAAGCGCTATTTCGTTTAGCTTTCGGCGTGTTTGGTGTTTAATACGTATTTATCATGCACAACAGACTGCTAACGCTTATCAGTTAAGCAGATTGGTAGACCTCTAACAAAATTTAGTGTCACCGGCAGAAAAAAAGGTTGCAAAATATCCATTTAGTCGCGTTCTGGAGCCCTGGTAGACTACTGTCAATTACAGTTTTATTTAATTGCTTATTTTATTTAATTGCCTTATCTTGGCATTGTAAGCATATGATTTAAAAACATTTTTATATAAAATTATTAGTGAATTTTATACATCTTTATTTGACCTCAAAGCATATCAGCTCCTGCGCCCACCTCACCTTTATGAGATTGTTGTATCTTTTAAGTTTTGGTTTGGTCTTTTTTGTCAACTTTCTGGATAAAATAATAATTCAAGGTTGGTTCAACTATTGAATTAACTGCTATACAAGTTGTCAGTTTGTGTGTTTCTTGAAGGGATAGTTCACCCAAAAATGAAAATGTTGTAAGGAAATCATTAAAATAGTCCATGTGATATCAGTTGTAATTTTATGAAGCTACGAGAATACTCTTGTGAACACACATCGAAGGCTGGCACGGAAGAGAAGAAATAGTTGAATAACGTCATTAATTTTGTTTTCTTCTCGCTCAAAATGTATTCTTGTAGCTTCGGTTGAACCACTGATGTCACATGGACTATTTTATCGATGTCCTTTACTACCTTTCTGGGCTTTGAACACATCAGTTGGGTTGCTGTCTATGGAGGGTCAGAGAGCTCTCGGATTTCATCAGAAATATCTTAATTTGTGTTCCGAAGATGAACAAAGGTCTTACGGGTTTGGAATGACATGAGAGTGAGTAATTAATGACAGAAGTCATTTTTGGGTGAACTATAAGAATTGAACCTATGACCTTGATGCTGCTACTGCTGTCCTCTACCAGTTAAACTACTCAGAAACCTGGTTACTTGCTTACCTGTTTAGCCATGATAGTAGCAGTGTCAGGTATGATCCTCATCTTAATATATCTCTTCCTTTTATCTGTTATAGTCTTGTGTTTCAGTAAATGCTGTGATGCACATATCCAGAGCACATGACCTTCAGTAATAGCCACATCCAGACAAGATCTTAGTAAAAACTACAGAGATCCCGATCCTGTTTGAATCAGTACATGAAATGACATGATACTCTATTAATAACTGCAACTGAGATATCGTTTAGAAAGCTCATCCTGTTCAAATAGACTACACACATATATATATATATATATATATATATGTATGTATGTGTGTGTGTGTGTGTGTGTGTGTGTGTGTATGTATTAGAGCTCATTTTTGGTTTAAAAAGAACTTTATCCCCTTTTTACTCAATGCATTTCTGCTTCGACAATATTGGCTTACTCTGTCCTTTCTTTCCCTCCTTTTCCTTTCCTATCGCTTTTTCCTCCTCCGTGTCTCTCTCTCTCACCCTCCTCCCCTTGTTTTATGACTTACCTCCTGCTTTGAGCCTGATCTCTGTGTGAGGGGAGAGATGGAGGGAGAAAGGGAGATGGTGGAGAGAGGAAAAGGACAGGCAAATGGCCGGATTGATTTATAGAGGACTGAGGACAGCAGGCGCAAACCCCTCCTCTCCTCACTTCCTTTCTTCCTCCGCCCATCCACATTTTCTCTCTCTCTCTCTTTCCCCCCTCCCCCTTGCTGTGGTACGGCTCCAAGAACAGGAAGCAGTGGAACACTAAAAATAGAGAAAGAGAGACAGACAGAGAAAAGAGCATTTGGAGAGAGGGAGGGATGGCGAAAGCAGGGATGGAAAGATATAAACAGAGAAATACTTTGCATAAACAGATGGGTAATTGGAAAGAATGAGGGAGGGAGAGAAATTAAAGTAATAAAGTGGTCAACAAGATAACTGTAAAGCAAGTTTTCATTTCCTGCTGTCATAAGATGAAGGTGAACGACATGAAGGGGTGACAGAGAAATGAAGAGAGGTTATGGGGTGTGTGTCGCTCTCCTCCCATCGCTGGGGCCGAGTTCAAAACCGCATATTCCTTGAGTAGGTACTTGAATAAGTGCTTACTTTGCCACTGTTACAAAAATTCTTTGTAGTATGAATGTGTGCAGGGTGAATGTAATCTTGATGTATTACATTTGTCATGTTGTCACTGTCATGTGACCTACCCGCGTCAGTTGAGTCACTTCACTGCCGTTCACAACTCCTCTACCGTGGCGTCATGGGATAGTAAAGTGTTCAGCATATGCGCATTTCAGAGTCTCATCAGAAGCAGTGGGTCATTAGGGTACTTTTCACCTGTTTTATGAATACTATGAATTTGGACATACTGCTCTTTACAGTTTCACCTGCTGTATAAATGGATATGTATATTCGAATAGAGACACTGCCAGATGTCAGTACATCACCAAAATTTGGACTCAGAAAGGCAGCAAAGTCTAAAAAGTGCCATTTGGGACAGGCATTTTGTGAGGAGTTTAACCACAGTGTTAATGCTAATTAGCCACAGGGCTCTCAAGTCTCACGCATTGGGCGTGAGACACACGCATTTCAACCCGTTCACATGCTCACACGCCACACCTTGTATTTCTCACGCTGAGAAGGGATAACTTGTCCCGCTATATATGGCGCCTAATAGAGAGGGAATACGGAGGTAAGTTCTCTGGCCGAAGTTCATAGCTCTCGACTCTCGACTATAATACAGAGTTAAATGCCACCTACCAGCCAATCAGAAATCTGAATGTTGTTTCCACGTAAATTACGCAATTCTGCTGCGAGAAGACGTCTGCTACTAAGCAACATGGATGCGCGCGCACATGGAGTGTGAGCAGAAGAGAAAGATCCGATGAATGCTGTAGGTAACCCTTCATTTTTTTTTTTTTTCGATTTTAAGATTCCTCGGACTAAATCACTTGCCTGTGAAAAGACAGTGAGAGCTGATAGTCTCTCTCTCTCTCTCTCTCTCTCTCTCTCTCTCTCTCTCTCTCTCTCTCTCTCTCTCTCTCACACACACACACACACACACACACACACACACACACACAGCTTGACATACATGCTCAGGACAAGTTCTGTAATCCTACTGTATATGTGTACAGTATGTACATTAGGGCCTTTCGCACCGCAGGAACCTTTTCATAGTACCCGAACTAATTGTGGAACTACCCACTTTTTGGCATGTTCGCACCCACGGGAACTAGGAACGGTTTTAGTTTCAGGAACTCCGTTTGGAGGAACTAAATTAGCTCCTACTTCAGAGTAGGGTCTAAATCAGTTCTAGGAACTATCCGTGAGATAAGTGTACACTGATTGGCTAAACGCGTACGAAAACGCCCTCACCCGCCATGATTTAAAACACCGTGTAAACAAATACTGTGTAAACATTGTATCATACTGAGAGCATTTATAAACTGCATTTAACTTCGTCTACGGCGTTTTGTGCTTCTATCAGCCTCAATGAAATGTAACACTGTAAATTGTCGTTGGAGATTCTTAGTCCTCCTTAGTCCTCCGTTCTTTCAATCGCTTGACATATACGTCGAAATTCCATGTCCATTATTGTGAAACCTTCGAGACACAACAAAAACACAACTCCGATCACAGCATCCTCCATCCTCCTGTTGTTAACGTTGTTCTTCTTTGTTTACGTTGTTGAACACCTCGTACAAATGACGTCGCTGTCGACCGGCTTATGTCACTTCTTAGTACCCACTGTCGGTGCGAATGCAACCCTTTAAATGGTACTGGGAAATAGTTCACGCAAAATCGTCCCAGTACTTTAGTACTGTAGTTTTAGTTCTGGAACTAAAGCAGTGCGAAAGGCCCTATTGAGTACTGCTGTTCAGTTGGCTCGTTTGGGGCAAAATTTCTTTTTAATTTTGATACATTTGTATTTTTAAATGTATAAATCTTTTTATTTTATTAGAATGAATTTGTCTTTCATCAGATTTACCAGATGTTATAACTTCTATTTGTGCTGGTCAATTATGAACAATAGGTAAAATTGAACTGCTAGCAAAAACTTGGGTGCTGCAAATATTTGAATTGCTCCTCCCCTTTGCGTGGCCCCTCCCCTAATCTCACTCCAAACTTTCGCTATAACTTGAGAGCTCAGTAGCCATTAAGCCCCGTTCACACCAAGGACGATAACTATAAAGACAACGATAAAGATATAGTTCTAAAAATCGTTCTCAATCTTAAAGAATAGCAGAGTCCGCACCACATCTTTATAGTTATTGTTCTTGGTGTGAACGGGGCTTTAGACAATAACAGTGCATTAGCATAGCTGTAGACCTCAGGTGTCTGCTATAATTCCGTAGTTGAGTCTGTAGTGCTAGGCTAGTGGGAATGAGTTAATCATGACTAGCTTCTTCTCACTCATTTCCATCATTTACACAGGCACCTGAAGGTGTTTTGGGTAATCTAAGGAAAATCCACCCATGTTACCTTTTTAAGTCCTCGATCTCCTGTTGGCTGCCAGTAAAAAGCTGAAGTTCCCCAGAGTTCTACAGTGATCACAACTTAAGCAATATCAATGCCAATTGTTTTGTTTTTTTTGTCTTCAGGAATGTTGATTTGTCATGTTGTGTGAGATTATCCTTGATTATCCAGTCGATAAAAGTGTTTTGAAATCTGCAGTCAGTGGATTATGTTTCAGTACCCATCGGATCGTAAAATGTCATGTGGCAGATGTAGAACTGATCTGGGTTCAAATTGATAATATCACATTCAATGAATGGCTTTAACGTGTTTACCAACCCCTTTACGGTGTTTGTTTGGTTCAAATGAACAGCAGGTATTTCTTATTGGTCTTAATGCCTAAAAATTGCCACTAATAAGACTTAAATTAATGAACTTCAATGAACCTGTAACACATACTATTCTTTTCACTACAGTTTTTGCCTGCTATATAGTATGGAAGTAGGCATATTTGGAAGCAAGGGATTTTTTTTTTTTTTTTTTTCAGACGGCCTTTGGTTAGCACAGTGTTTCCCAACCCTGTTCCTGGAGGCACACCAACACAACACATTTTCAAACTCTTCCTAATTAAACGCACCTGATTCAACTCATAAGCTCATTAGTAGAGAATCCAAAACCAAAAAAGGAATGGGACAGATAAAGGAGACATCCAAAATGTGTGCCTCCAGGAACAACATGGGGAAACATGGGTTAGCATGCTAACAGCTTAGCCTACTAGTTTACTATATTGCTAATTGCTTAAAAAATAGCACTTTTAGCGAATATAGAAGTGTTTTTTGCACCTACGTCATGGTTTGGTCAGTTACCCGGATTGGAGATACTCAGATGTAAACAACAGCATGGATTGCACATTCTGAATATGTTGTTCTACTAATTTATGCTGTCTAAACCATGGGAAAAAGTGTGGAAGCTGTTAAATCAGATAGAGAAGAACTTAAGCAGGAAAGGGAGCGATATTTTGAAAAACTAAAGTTAATAGATGGTAAAGATAGGTACAAGCAGTATTAAGATATTAGCCTAATATTTCACCTATCTGACAAGAAATGATAAGAACAAACATGAATTTTGTCAAGATTCTTGCCCTGGAAATCCTGCTTCAGTTTGGCCAACCACAAACGCCTTCTATCCTCAGACAGTTTTTTGCACTCTTCTCCTTGATTTGTCAGAACCTTTGGCAGTCTATAGTACTCCAGATGTTTTTCCCAGTCCGACCGATTAGTACAACCAAAAACATGACTATAATTGGCCATTTTCAGCAGCAATAATCAACAAAATTTGTGAGTTCTATTCGGTTCAGTGTAGGGCTGGACGATTAATCAAAAAGAACTCCAAACCGAAATTCAGAACCTCTAACCGACGTAATTTTCCCATTTCGTTTATTTTTTATTTTTATTTTTTTTTAATGGATTTCATGTTTACCTGTATTTTGTTTTTCTGTCTGCTGTCATGTTTATCTGTTTTGATATTGTAAAGCGACCTTGAGTTTGCAGAAAGGCGCTATATAAAATTATTAAATTAACTATTAACTATTAAATTATTATTATTATTAATCCAATTAATACTTTCCCCTTAAAAACTACCGAGTGACGTGCATGGCCATTGCGCTCTAGTCTTTTGCAGCGTCTCACACATGAGGAGCATTAAAAGAATTTAAACTTTAAACGCCGCTCATCAGTGTCAGTTCCAAAACAGTGGACCAATCAGAAGACCCCAGAGGCAGGGAAAGCGTTGAGAGCTTTTGTTTACAGTAGCAGGTTGGCATGGCAACTTTTGTATTTGACGGCAACATGACCATAGATATACTAGATTCCTCATTAGCGACTGTTTCTATGGGCCGCTATATGTAAGCCGTCCGCCATATTGCAGCGGTGAACTTGACGTCATTCATTATAGTAATTACTGAATATTCAAAAGATGCCACAATCATGCACAGAACGGCTCTCTGCGAACCTACAGTATGGTGAATGACTTCAAAAATACTGTTCCAAGATGGCGGCTGCATCTACGTGCCTGGAGCGGTCGAATAGGACATCTATATATATCTATGAACATGACGGAGTAGGCATTCTGCACTGCGCTTTTTTTAGAAACCATTCCTGAGCGCTGCGTCACGTGGTTTTAGACGTAATGACGTGTTCTGAGTGAACGGCCAGTAAGAACGTAGAGGAAATACTTGCACATGCAGAGTGACAGGACAAGATCCCTGAGATGGTGCCATGCTCTTTGGCCCTGTTTACACTAGTGCGTTTTCGTTTTAAAACGGCGTTTTAGAATGAAAACGATCAACATTTACACTGGCGTTTCCACTGTGTTTCAGAAACGATCTCTGTTTACACTACACAACCGAAAACGCATGTCACATGACCATTTATGCAGGTACAACCATAGATATGTATAGGTAGATTCCCTATTATTTAGAAGGCGGACGCGTCTGCGTGCTTGGAGCGGTCGAATGGGGAATCTACCCTTACATATCTATGGGTACAATAACGAGCATGCTGTTATTGTTTACACAGTCATCAAGGATACGCAGAGCGAATGTGGGCAGCCACGCCATCGTTTTCAAAAGTCTCCATTTTGGTCCGTTTACACTGAAACTCAACCCTGGAGTTTTCAAACTAAAACGGGGTCTGCAGTGTTTTCGACCTTGAAAATGACGGAGTAGTGTAAACGATAGGCGTATCCGTTGCAAAAGTTATTGTTTACAATAACATAGTTGTTTACAGGAGATGCAAGTTATTATTTTCTACTTTTCACATTACATTATTTAAAATAATATTAATTTACAAGAGAAACAATTTTTCTACGTTTTGAATGACAATATTTAAAATGTTTTTTGTTTGTAGGAGACGCTGGTTATTTTCAACTTTTGACATGGCAATATTCATTTATTTTGTTTGCAAAATATCTTGTTTTTTAGGAAGCTAACTTTTTACAATAAAACTGAAATGTGACTTTTTTCATAAGACATCTTCATTTCAAGTAAGCTTTGATTTCAGTTGTTCAAAAAAATTTAACAAATACCCAAAATAGTTTCCTTCAATTATTTTAAAATCAGAAAGATAAGAAATGCACTCTTCCATTTGGAAAAAAAATTCCACCTTTAATAGTTGAGTATATTTAGAGTACAAACCTTTAATGAACTATGAGGGCAAAAAAAAAAAAAAGAACATTCAATAATCATAATTGAGGTAAAGAGTTCAATTAATGGAGGTTTTGATTTTAGGTCAAATCGCCCATCCCTAGTTCAGTGGCATTGTTTACGTTCAGTGCCGCCAATATGGCCGATTGATGACGTGTTGTGAAATCACTCTAGTAGGAGTGGTAGGGAGTAAATTCTTTTTGTTGAACTTGATTATTTCATTCACTTTAAATAGTGTAAATAATTGTTAATTTTGCAAATGAATTGCTAACACTTTGCTTTTTTGTGTGGTTGTTTTGGACGCCTTATTTAGTTTGATGTAAATGGCAACCAAGCTGTGAGAAATGCAATTATTTTAGTCTTAATTTTCGCTGTTATGCACAACAGTACAACCCTCAGTGATCTGCATCTGTCTGTATATTTGCACGTGTATCGCATATATGTGAGACCTATTTCACAAGTGAAACTAGTTACCGTCAAACCCATATTTACAGAGTGATGAATGGATGACTCGAAGTTATTAAGAATGTGCCAAATGAAGTCAGTGGGAGGAGCTTAGCCTGAAGAGCGTGTGAGTAATGTACAGATGATTATGAGCAGTTTATTGTGACGAGCCATTCTTTGTCTTCCCTCCCTCATTCTCCATGCTTCCTGTTCTCTCTTTCTCTCCCTTCCGTTTCTCGGCTGTCTCTCTCTCTTTCTCTTTCTCTTTCTCTCTGGGTGAGGTGCAGTAATTGTCTCTGCTGGCAGGGCTGCTGAAGGCTTTATTGGATTGGAGTAGGATTTCAGGGACTGTGTTTAACATGCACCCAGGCGCTACAGTGCACACACACATTCACTCAGCCAGTGTTTAAACAGGCTGCCATTAACGGTGAGGGAGGGAGCCGGCGAGCGAGCGAGAGAGAGCAAGTATTTAGCAGCGTTTAGGAGGAGGCGGTGTTGCTCAACGAGCGGAAGCCTCGTGTGCTGACTCTCCGTGCCCCCTCTTTCTCCTCCCTCCTTTCTTCTGCTTCTGCTCTCTCCTGTCCTCCCCCTCCTGTCTTCCTTCTATCTCTCTCTCTCTTCTTCTTCTCCCTCATTAATATCTTATTATATTAGTGTTAGCCAGTGGGTGCTCCCTCCATCTTCACACATACTGCCACCACATGCACTCACAAAAACACTGTACTGGGCTGAGAGCTATTTATAAACCTCTGTATCCCACAGACAGGAACTCACGAGGGAGAGAGTGAGGTAGAACAGATAGAGAGAGAGAGAGAGAGAGAGAGAGAGAGAAAGGAGGGGTGAGGTAATACATTTTTTCCAGCTAACCACAACATTCCAAAATTTCTCTACAACTTGATTCAAGCGCGAATAACGTGTATTGATCACAGAACAACAGCTTGCGACAAGCTAAAAATGACTAATTTGGTTTTAATACAGCTGTGTGTGTGTTGTGTGTATTTAATTACGTACAGTCCTCCTCATATGTTTATATATTCCTTGCATAATCTGTAGGATGTTTAGCATTTTAAAACTAAGAATCGTCATAAAAAATTTTTTTTAGTATTGCTCTGAGGAATATGCATAACAGATATGCTTATTTCATAGACACATGTTCTTGTTTAAAAGTACATACATTTGCTTCTTAAAGGGATAAAACTCCTAAAATGAACCTTCTGTCATTGTTGTGCCTTTATTTATTGTTCATTTATTTATTTTGTGTGTGTGTTACACAAAAGAAAAATTTTGAATAATGTGCTGGTCACTCTTTTCCTTGCTTTTTACTGAATAGGCACTGGAGCTTTAAAACTTGAAAAATGATATAAAAGTAGACCATATGTGACCCTGGACTATAAGGCATATTACTAATCAGAAATAGAGTTTTGATATATTTATGGTAGGAAATTTACAAAATATCTTCATGGAACATGGTCTTTATTTAATATCCTAATGATTTTTGGCATAAAAGAAAAATTGATCATTTTGACCCATAGACTACAATGTATTGTTGGCTATTGCTACAATATACCCATGTGACTTAAGACTGGTTTTGTGGTCCAGGGTCACATATGAGTTGTGCGCTACTTTTCAAGTCTTCTGAGATTTTACAGTAGCTTTGTTGACTAACAGACCAAAATTTTGGTTAAGAGAGTTGAATCAGTCCAGTTTTTTTAATTGAATCATTCAGACTAGATTTATGATCTGGATGAACCTTTAATCGCAGATTTAACTCAAAAGAGTAATTTGTTGATGATTCAGGCATCACTGCTTCTCTCATGAAGGTTTTTTTTATTAATATTAATAATTAATATTGGAAACAGTGAGCTGCTTTACTAGCCAGGACAATCCAGGGTCTAGTACACAATAACATAGAGCTACAAATAATAGTAGCTCAAGGATCAACATGCAGTATTAAGAACCAGAGATATGTAAACTCCTGAACAGGATAATTTGTGTAATTTCAGTTACTATTTTGTCTAATGGAATATATGTAAATTTATGCTATGGCAAATAGCTTCCTGGGGGTTGTAATAAATAAAAAATAAAATGAAATTTTTATGAATCTTCTAATTTATTCTGCAAATGTGTAAACTTGTGAGCTCAACTGTCTATAGTACTATAGGATGCTTCTTTCACCTCTTAAATTAAAGGGTCATGCACCCAGCTCATTTTAAAGTCTGATGAGCTAGATCTAGAACACACACGCATACACACTTACACACACATTTTTCAGATGAGCACTCTGCGCAGTATTTACTAGAGAGAGGCTGTGTGTAAGTGCCTGTGTTGTGTGTTTAGCTGTGTTATCTGTTGTGTGTCAAAGGTTGGTCTGCCTTTATTGTACTGTGCACATTCAAGAGCTCAATTTAATGATGTGGATTAAACACACACACACACACACACACACACACATATGCACTTGGACACACTTATTTGGTTTAGCCTTAAACACATGCTTCACACAAAAGACACCCTGAGCCTAAAGCATGAATTTCGGGGTCGTCTAAGATTTTGTTTGATTTGTAAATATCTGCGTGTCTATGTGTATGTTTAGTTCATAGATTGGGAATCCATTGTCTTAATCAAATCAAGTACTTTTTCAGTGAGTCCTTAGTACAGATAAATTATATATTGTTATCATATTGGTTATTTTTTTCTGTATCAGTTATAGGGACGTTTTATATGTAATGGTATCGCTCAATATTTGATATACACCACTGTTCAAAAGGTCATATTATATATATATATATATATATATAATTTCTATAATTATATAAAATATAGTTATATATATACTTTTCTTTTTTTCTTGCCCTGCCTTTTAAAACTCACTAAGGCTGCATTAATTTAGTAAAAAAAAAAGAAAAAGAAAATAAAAACAGTAATATTGTGAAATATTACAATTTAATTTTTTTTTTCTTTTTAATTTAATATATTTTAAAATGTAATTTATTTATGTGATGGCAAAGCTGAATTTTCAGCATCATTACTCCAGTCTTCAGTGTCACATGATCCTTCAGAAATCATTATAATATACAGATGTGCTACTCAAGAAACATTTCTTTTTATTATCCTTTTTGAAAACCAGTTGTGCTGCTTTATATTTTTGTGGAAAGTGATGAACATACATGGTTCTTTGAATGGAAAGAAATCTCAAAAGAACTGCATTTAGTTGAAATAATTTATGTAACAATTCAGAAATATTTACTTGCTGAATAAAAGTATTAATTTATTTAAAAAAAAAATGTTGGGTGTTTAGTTGAGCCTGCTCATTGACCCTATTTTTCCATTTATCCCAGATTATTTTATGCTTAATCTTTAAAAACACAAATTTAGGGTCTTGCCACTTTTTTCTTTATTTGCTCTATTTTGTATTGCATTAAATAATACAAAAAATAACACCTCTTCGTTTTGTCATAAGCTTCTGCAACAGGCAACAGGACATTGTCATTCATTTGTCACACCTAGTAGCTCCGCCCCATGTAAAATCTTATTGGTCCAGAATTCTTTTCTTCATACTGTATATTTAAACATCAAACATCATCTTATTGGTTGTAATCATGCCACATTGCACAGCAATTTTTGCAGTCTTTTTGGACAGACAAATGTCATGTCACTGGAAACCTGTTTGGACACAATATAACCATAGTTTGTACCTGACTATGATGTAGAGACAATTTAGCATTTTCTTACCTAGAAATGCAACATATATATTTGCTAGGTGCACCTTGTAACGCCTCAAAGTGAAACAATCAAGGTTGCGTTTTCTGCTATTTTGTACAATACGATTACGAGACAAAGTCAGTAATACAGGGTAAGTATTGCATACATTGACAAAGAGGAGTGCACAGAGATTGAGACATAAAGAAGAAGAGAATTCAGTAGATGAGGAAAAAAGCATAGGGTAGGTATAGAAGGGGAGAGAGGAAAGAAAACATTAGGGAGGGAGACCACTAGAGAGAAAGAGCGATAGAGATTATTGGCAGAAGTGTCCAGCACACTCAGCCTAGGAGCTGGGGGAGGGGCTTCGGGATCAGGAGGTTGCTATAACAACTGCACCTTGGTGGTTCTCTCCCCCCATGCGCTCGCTCTCTCTCTCTATCTCTCTCTCTATCTCTCTCTCTCTCTCTCCAGTCACATGAAAGCATTACCGTCTGTCTGAAGAGCTCTTCTGTCTTTCCCTCCCTCCCTCTTGTATTTCTCTCCCTCCCGTTATCCGTGTGCTCTCCCACATGGTGACTGTGAAGAGAGCAGGAGAGGGAGTGTGTTTGTGTGAGCTACTGAACACTTTAATAGGCAGTGAAATGGAGAAAAACAAACATCAGCCTCCCCCTGCTACATACACACACACGCACGTATGCACAGACTTTCTCTCTCTTCCTGTCTCTACCTCTGCCGTGTGTTTTCTTAACCCTGCCATGCTAGTTAAGGCTTGGGGGAGGTTTTTTCGCCGTTCTTATCCTATTACGGCGGTTTTGAGCCAAATGCTGCTAGCTAGATGGGTCTCTGTCTGCGGCTTATGGTGTCGCTAGTTACGCCATCCGTACCGTATCGCTCGACCCCGGACGTCAGTGAAGATGTCTGCTGGAGGGGGTTGGTGCTAAACATACCTAATTACGCTTCACTTAGCATGCAGAGTCTTTGCAGGAAGACGATCATTATTGATATCAATCATGTGCCACTCTGAGAGGATTCATCACACACGGACCGATAGGGTGCAGGAGTGGAGTGAGAAAATGCTTAGCGAAGTCATCCACAAATTTATAAGGCATTGAGAGGACATGAGAGGTTCTCATAGCAGAATATGTTTGCCAGTACTATTTTTACTGGTAATTATGGTTCTTTTAATAGAATTTAAAATGGAGTAACAAAATAACTGTAAAAACCATCTATAGAGAATATATAATAATAATAATAATAATAATTATATTAACAGTAATTTTATTATAAACATTTTTAAAATATATTTATTTTATTTAAATGGGTGCTTGACACAGTACAATTTATGTTCAATTTTTAAGACAAAATAACCATAAAAATATTACCTATTATATATAATACTGTATATTAATTGTAATAATTAATATTTAATTGTAATGGTAATAATGACAATTTTGTTTTATTTTATTTTATATTTCTTTCATTGTATTTTATTTTATTTATTTTTTGTATCACTTATTTTTAATTTTGTTTTATTTTATTTTTGTGTTCTTTTTTGTTGTTTCATTTTGTTAATTTTTATTTTATTTTATTTAGATTAATTTAAATGTATTTCATTTTGTTTTATTTTGTTTAATATAATTTCATTTTTCTTTTTTCTTTTTTTTTCATTTCATACTGATTTGCCACTGCTGGCACTTAAAATAAGTGCATGGCACTCCAAGCTATTGTTACAAGCTTTGACCGTTACAGAAGGCGATTGACTTTGGTTACCTGTTCATAGTTTTGCAAATATTTTTGAAAGTGAAAGTGAAAGTCGTGACGTATTGTCAAGTATGGTGACCCATACTCGAAATTGGTGCTCTGCGTTTAACCCATCCAAGTGCACACACACAGCAGTGAATAGTGAACAAACTGACTGTATGAATGCAGCCGGTTTTATGTGCACCACATTGTTCTAGATTTCTGCCTTGATTTCTTTCTCTCTCTCTCTCTCCCCATCACTCACTCTCTCCATGTGAGTGACAGTCATCCTAATCGTCTTTATGGCATGATAAACGGCACGAATATTGACAGCCGTCGTGACAACGGTTGCCTTGACAACCCCCTTAGCTGTTGCACACGACAGAGGTGTAACAATGAAAGATGCAACCCCACACAGACCTACAGTCAACATGAACGCAAGGGTCATATTTGAGCTTGCTACAGTAAAGCTTACAGTACGTGTTGTGTCTGTTAAGCATAGCCAGACGGTGTAAAAGTCTTATAGGGGCAGACTGCAGCAGAACGTGTTTTGTATGTGTGTGCGTGCCTCATTTTATCCTGCTTATCTCCTTCTTTTGCATAAAGCTAGCCAGTAAACATCAGCCTTTCTTGTTCCCCATCATGATCTCGCTGTTCTTCTGGTCATGTAGGGAGAGACAGACTGAGAGAAAGAGATAGAAGGAGGGAGGGGGACTAGACGTATTGCCTCAGAGGAGACTCGGAGAGAAGATCCATGAATCTTGTTGTTTCAGAATCTCATTTCGCATGTTTCAGTGGAGTGTGTGTGTGCGTGTGAGATTTCTAACATGCACACACACACCGAAGTCCACTGGGATGAGCGAAGAAGGTGGGTGGGATCCTGCTGTTGTGTATGGGGAGAATTTGTCGCTAATGTTCTTGCGGTTCATCTACATCTCCGGGTTTACGCACACATTTCACTTCTGTAATTAGCACACCGTTAAATGTGTTCACTGTGAGAGTCATTAGCACAAACAGAAAGATGAGGAGAGATGATGGGAAATGCTTTTCACCTTCTTTTCTATCCTCACCTCTCAGGAGGCATCTATCACTCTTTCCCCGTCAATATTTGCCGTTGTTCATTCCCTACCGCACTGCCCTGCAATAGCGAGAGGGAAGGGACCGTCTGCAAAGTGACACAACTGATTGTTAAGAGAATCATTTGTGGATTAACTGGAGGAATGCTTATACTCACATTACAACTGATTGCACTTTTTTTCCCTCATTATTTGTGGTTGATTGTGCCAATATGTAATGCTATTTAAGGCAGTAATGACATTTTTAAAGGGGACCTATTATGCTCCTTTTTACAAGATGTAAAATAAGTCTCTGATGTCCCCAGAGTGTGTATGTGAAGTTTTAGCTCAAAATACCCGACAGATAATTTTTTATAGCTTGCTAAAATTGCCTTTTTTAGGGTGTGAGCCAAAATGCTCTGATTTTGATTTTGAGAGCCTTGTTGCTCTCGGAGAAGAGGGCGGAGCTTCAAGAGCTCACGCTCCGGCATTAGCAATGCTAGCCTTGGCAAATAAACATTCCATGATTAGTACAAGCCTGTTATCTTTACAGAAAACATACTCCGTTTCAAACTCAGTCATCTGATTGTACTGTGCATAATAAATTTGCGTTTATGAATTGCACAGACAGGGAGCACAGCGCGATAAAAATAACAACATAGCTGGTCT
>JAFVLL020014892.1:0-20180 GCA_021397915.2 Tor tambroides | reverse complement strand
TTAGTAAAAGGTTTTTTTTTTTTTTTTTTTACAAATTCTGAAAGGATTTTAAAAGAACGTTATTTATTTATTCATTCATTCATTATTCAAATATTACTTGAACTAGGCTATCATCTATTTTTGTAGAAAATTTATTTGAAGCAGCTCCATTTTCATACTAACTCTGAAACCTCAGTTAAGAGAAATTGACTGTTTATTTACATTAATGTTCTTCGTCTCTAATGATTGGAGAACGTTAGTTTTCTCTCTGGACCACCAACGACGCTGTCCAGGTGTTTTTTTTGTTGTTGTTTTTTAAATAAATAAATAAAACAACTGATGATTTTGACTTCTAAAATGACATTGACCGGACCTAGAATCCAGTAGCCTATTTTGCTTGTCGCTTGTTAGTGTTGTTTGAAATGTAGGCCTATAAGATGCACCGTCCAAGCCGGTCCAAGAACACGGGATGTTCTCAAAACAGATTAGAATATCTGAATCATCTTCTGTCTCTAGAACTAGGCCTATAGCCTAAAATAAAACCTCCTTGAAGTTAGGAGATTAAGATGTTATTGGTCAAGTAAACTGACACACCGACACAGAGCACGAATAAAATTATGTGAATATTAAATAATACACGAAATAATATTTCAACGAGATATACACAATTCAAAAAATAAAGCATAATATTAATCACGTAAAATGTGCAATGTAAATTTGTAAATGCGAAAACAGCTTGGGAAAAAGAGTGCAACCAGAGAAATATATTTTAGGCCTATTGATAAAGTAATCACTTAAGTTGCTTGCTAATAATGTTTTGAATGACTTCATTTATTAACAAAAAATAAGAAAAATGGGCGAAATCTAAATAAAAATAAATTCACTAAGTACATTTACATCGCTACAGAAATATATATTTTTTGTTCTAAAATGCTTGAACTCACATAAATCATACCATTGTTTGTGGATCCCTATCATTATATCACATACAACGATATGGACTTCGTTTATCGTAATAAAACACATCCTAATTCTAATCGCCATTTTCATCCAACCGTCATGTCTGTAAGCCTGAAGTGAGAAAATACTTGAGCTAAGTAGGTCAATTACGACAGTTACTGCCATTGTGGCGGACAGACGTCCCAGTTGCAAGGACAGTTAATTGAATTTTGAGCTACAGTTACGCGAAACTTAACGCCACTGCCACCCACCCCAACACTCAGGGGGTCAATCACAAGTCGGGACACTATAACTTATATAACAGGTAAAAACAGATGCATTGCTCTTTCTCGATTCCTGATATATCACTGTCAATAACTCGCCATCTTAGCAGATGCTCTATAAATAGCCTACGTCATCATGTATGCTGTCATATTTCAGTGTGGCACGCGGCTTTCAGCTGTACAACACAGCCTTTAAGAATATGAAATCCTTTAGCCTCTAGAGATGTACATAAATTAAAATAATGCTGAGGGGGAAAAGCATGGATTATATTATTTGGACTAAGTATTATCGACATTAATGTAGTGTAACCTATAGAAAGTGAAATATGAACATAGTTTTCAATATTAGCCTAATAAATCGGCAATTTATATTTCAGGGTTTTCTTAGCGTTGCATTTCACCAGGTGATGATTTAAGGCAGAGACTCTTGCTATGTTCAAGAGTTTGTCTCCCAACAAGAAAATAGCGTGAAAATGCTGCCAAACGTGGAAATGCACGTCAGTTTGTCGGGAAGCTGGAAAGTTATTGAACATTTCTGAATTTAATTAAAGAAATGATTATGGCTTTGGTAAGTCAGGGTTTCGGAAATATTGATGCTCAACTTCATAGAGATTAATGAAAGTGATGAAAGATAAATTCATTTAATGGGATTTCCCGTGATGCTGATCATTTTAAGGGGCTTTGCAGCTATTATTTAGCCTATAGTTGTGCTCCTTTCAAACTTAACAGATGCACGCAGAACAGCATTACAACGACGGACATCAGCGGTGTAAGTGAATATATATATATATATATATATATGATATAATTTATATATAGGCTCTCTCTCTCTTTCTCTCTCTCTCTCTCTATATATATCGATAGAGACATTCGCACTTTCATAGCTAGATCATTTAAACTTGCCAGTGGAGGATGAAGGGAGCAATGAGGAGGAAGAGTTTACCATTGTTGATTGGTTATTGAGACATAAATAAGTAAATAAACATGGTCGCATGTTTTCTTGCAAAATCGTTATTGAGAATATTGAGAATATGTCTTCTATTCATTGCAATTAACTTATGCTTAAAAATAGGCCTAGGCTAGGCTGTTTTCTGTTATGTAAAATTACGCGTATCACGTGCCGCGCAGAGTGTGGGTCGTTTTAAATACGATTTTTACCTATGTCTTTTTATTCTTTGACAGTGTACAGTGGCTTTGCAACCATAACAACTACAGCCTATTATTTATTAAATTACACTTATTTTTCCATGATAAACGATAAACTAAAAAAAAAAAATAATGAGAAAGATTCGTCAATGTACACGTAAAGGAGGCTTTCGTTAATTTACACACGTTTTGGTACTTAGATAACGATATCTTTGGGAAACGTGCCGTAGAACCAACTGTGACAATTCTACTGAGCGCTTTGGAAACTCAGCCTATATGTTTAAATGTGGACCATATAGCCTATTTAAAATTTCTGTGCTGAAATATTTATTCGGTCTCTGAAAGAAGTCCGAATAAATAGCCTATTAGGAGCCAAAGTTGTTTACAGCCTGGCTACAGTATGGTTATAAACCAGTTTCGTCCGTAATGTTTGGAGCGACTCACTGTTTATTTACCGATAAACAGGGCGGTGAAGGAAGCCCACAACTCCTGCGCACATGCTACTGACTTTTAACAATGCTGTTACAGTCTGTTTCATATGTGTACAGGCATGCTCTGCCACACAGTAGGATGCTCCCAGGGGTTGTAACTTCGAATTTGGTGTTGTTTTAATAGTGCACAAGTCACTGAAAGATCAGACGCCTTGACGTTCACGAGTAAAACCAAGGGCCTCCGTTCCTGCAGAGCGCATCTTTCTTTTTTAATTACGGGCAACGCAGCCCTGAAGTAACATATGGGACGGGCAGACGCCGTTCTAATCCGCACCCCGCGTTGGTCGATGTTAGGCTAAACAATGGGGTCTCTTTAACCATTCACGAGCCAGAGGCTTCTTATGCGCACAGGTTGCCTTGGCGCTTGGGATAGCAAGAGACAGTCACGGTAGTTTACTGGTCTCTCGACCCTTCCAAACTTCCGTGTCTGTCACGCAAACCCGTGCGTCATTGGACACACAACGCACTACAGCTTACCAGGCCGAATAACTAGTTGCTTTACCACATCAAACAGCACTAATAATAACTACGGACATTATTAAATATTATTATTATGCATTGCATGTGCATAAAAGCTTGTTAATTAGCCAATAAAGTGATTGATTTACTGTATTAACCATGCATTTAAGAAATAAAGCTTTCCCCTGATTTACCTTTCAGTTAAAGGCTATTTTAGATCGTTAAGATCTACATCTACTACCCTTAAATAACTTACTTTGATAAATAATAATGACGATGATAATCAGGCCATCAAGGCTAATCAATGGAGCAGCGGGTTATCTATTCTGTCCTGCTCATCCAGTCTAAGCTCACTCTGTGCTTTTTACACTATTTATTTAAGTTTGTGACATCATCAATGAATCTGATAATCTTGTCAAAGATTAAATTAAAAGGGTTTTGTGCCAGTAATAACAGATTTAGATGTTTTAAAAATGAAGTCTAAAGGGATTGGGTTAAGAGCACCAAAAAGCATGTGATTTTAATTTCTCCGACTGCTTGCATAAATCTGTGGATTTGTGGAGATCTGAAAGTGATAATAGTACTAACAGCCTGACAAGTCTGGATGTCTGCTAATGTACAGACCACACACACACACACACACACACACACACACACACACACAGAAAAGAACATTTTTCTGGCTTCCTTCCTCTTTCCTTTAAAATTCCTCATTGGAATCATTGATTCAGGATTCTGATTTTTCTGCTCGGAAGAAAAATGCAAAGGGTGGAAACGGCATAGAAATTGTGTTGAACTACACTCTGAACTCAGTGGCTAGAACCTCATTGTCATTCCGAGCCTCGGTCTCCATATGGTCTTTGATCATGGTATTAACTACCACCACAGCGCAAGTGAACAAGCGAGATTAAACAGAGCAATATTTGGTCATTTGGAATGGTGGAAGAGAAAGAACTAAAACTAAAATGTATAAGCTGATTATGAAGTCTCAACATATGCTGTGCTGAAACTCTGTGTCATAGCAGCGTCTACTGGTCAAGTTAATACCTATTTAGCTAATGCACACCCAAGGTCCGCATTCAGAGTCCATTTAGGCCCCCCATGAGACTAAAGTTGTGGATTACGCTGGATGGCACAGCTACCCAACATCTAGCCTATTTCCTCTGTTAGGCCTGTAGCCCATTAATGAAAAATCTCCTTAAAGGGACAAATGGAAATACTTTCACAGCAGATTATTCAGACTCTAATGGCAATGTTTCTAAATGTCCTACATGAACAGACAGCGTTAAGAGCAAACTGATAATCCCAAACACGAACAGTCATTCCCAGAACTTGGTCAACAGAAATTAACGATTCATCTAAACTGGCGCAAATGACATTCATAAATGTCTATTTAGTTTATGTAGTGCATGTGGTTTACTACAGCTAACCTGTTATGCATTTGTTCTTTACCTTGGCCAGAATTCGTCCTGGTGAGACACTTTGTAGCTCCCTCCACTGCAAACCCTCTGGGGTCCATCATTAGCCCAATTAAGCAGGTGCACAGAGGAGGTCTTACCAATCATTTACACCTTTCCAATGAGCTCTCGCTTGCTCTTAATCTCTCACAAATAAGGTGCACTTGTTAGAAAGAGTAATGGAGACCACTAATTAATTAGACGAAAACCATGAGATTATTGCTTTGAGACTCTCCTGGATGGACCGTGCTTGCCACTGAGCCTGTATATTAGTGGAAAAAAAGACAGGAGAAGGTAGCTAGGATTTGTTATTCTGTCAGTCCCTGCAGGTCATTTCAGACAGCCTAAATTGCCTTTATTTATTCAGCAATTATTAGCTAATAAACTATATTCCAGCAAAGCATACTTATTCTTAATAATCACTGGTAACTTAACAGTGCTTAGGATCTGAAATAGGCCCTGTTCACACCGCAACAGAACACAGTCCTGTATTTGAGTGCGTAAAGCGATAGTTCACCCTAAAATAAAAATGACCTCATGATTTACTCACCCTCAAGCCAGGTGTATATGATGACTTTCTTTTTTCAGACGAATTAATCGGAGTTACGTTAAAAAATGTCCTGGCTCTTCCAAGCTTTATAATGGCAGTGAATGGGGTTTAAGATTTTGAACTCCAATAAAAGTGCATAAATGCATCATAAAATGTGCTCCACATGGCTCCAGGGGGTTAATATAGGCCTTCTGAAACGAATTGATGCATTTTTGTAAGAAAAAATATCCATTATTTAAAACTTTATAAACCATAATCTCTAGCTTCCGCTAACTGTCGTACACATGTTCACGAGAAAGTAGCGTTCCAGCAGATGACATAGAACGTAGGAAAACATGGTGATGATTGCAGAGGCGCAGTGGACAGAGCAAAACAAAACACCAGTCACGAATTAAGCTTGGAAAACACACCAAGTCGACGCCAACGAACTAGTCACAACGAAAGCAGGCTGTGTGGTCGGCTCACGTCGGCAGCGTCTGGGTCAAAGTTGCCCTGACACACCAAGCCGACGCTCGACACCTGACGGCCAAGTAGCACGTCCGCACCTGCGTAAGAAGAAATGCCTTTCCGTACCAGCAGGTGGCAGTAGTCTCATGCACTGGTTCGCCAGCTGAACAGCCAATCAGAATGATCAGATGGCCGACTGACCGACGAGCTCCGACGCTGATTCAACATGTCGAATCGGCCGAAAAAAAACAGACGAGGACCAACTTCAGCCGACGGTGCGGAACACACTGAGAAAACTTATTAGTTGGCCAAAGAACAAAAACTTCCCAACGGCCTACCGTCGGCTTGGTGTGTTCCGGGCTTTATAAGTACAAAATGAGGATTTGTAATGACAAATGTCAGTGGATTTCGATATAAGCCAAGAGGAGACTGGTTTTCCTTTGCTGTGAACAAAATTTACAAAATACCTTACGATGGCCTACAGCTAATGAGAGAGCAAGATACAGGGCAGCGGGAAGTTCGGGGAGTTGTCGGACAGAGTTGTCGGCGATTCTTCCTATTGTAAAATCATGCAGTGTGAAGCCTCTTGTCGCCGATCCATCATGCAATGTGAACACAGCAGCAACTGAATGCTACCCCAAATAGTCATGCAGTGTGAAATCAACAGTGTTCAGACGACTTTGAAAATCATGCAATGTGAGCTCAGCATAACTGCGTTCCTTAGCAAAAGCATTGTTAACTGGGTTAATAACTGTGCGTTCCTTAGCAAAGGCATCGTTAACTGGGTTAATAACTGTGCGTTCCTTAGTAAAAGCATTGTTAACTGGGTTAATAACTGTGCGTTCCTTAGCAAAAGCGTTGTTAACTGGGTTGAATACATCCTATGATGTGTTAGGTGAGTGGGCGGCAAGTAAGTGGTGTTTCACTGTTTCAGGATGCATTCAAAACTGATAGCATTTCCACTATAAATGTAATGTAGTTACATGAGTTTTTGCCTTCGTCTATAAGTGATTTCAGAGATCCAATCATAAAACTTTGAAAAACCTCTTTTCTGTATTTAGCACTGACCACTTGATCCATATGGCCAATGACATACAAGGTAGAAAGAGTCCAGTAGTGACTTGAATATAGCCTGTGAAGGCTGTGATACACCATGTCGTCAAAGAACTAGAGGCAATAGAAGTGGACTGTGTTGTCGACTCAGATTGCCTGTGTTCGCCAAAAACACAGTGCAGAAACTTCTAGTTCTCCGCCTGTGTGAGAGGAAATAAAGTTCCATACCAGTAGGTGGCAGTAGTCTGTATTCATCATTCAAAAACTGGAATTGCAGATATAAATCCAGTCATTCCAATAGGAATACAGGCAACTGGGAATTTCGTGTGAGGGCGAAAAACGTCCTTTTTTCTGCACTTTTACTAGGGACAAGGACTACTTTTTTAACTGTTGCCACAGGTAACAGTTCAACATATTGCATAAATTGTATTTGACTGATATGCATGTATTTGCATGTAAATATATTTCCCATTATACATTCTACCAATGATAAAACTGTGCTAGATGATGAGTTTTGTGAGGGAAGGGCACTGAGAGGGAGCATTTGAACTCCTGTGAACCCCTTTATAAAAACAGTCTTTAGGATTACTACTATATAGTGATTCTCAAGTTGAGTATAACACACAACAGTGACTGTAAAATATGTATTTTAGGTACGGGAGTGGCATATTTTTAGCTTTGATATTTGGTATATTGGTGACATTGGGCTAGTTTTGTTACATAGACCTGGCAATCCTGCTGACTATTTCTATAGTTTCTTTTCTTCTTCTTCTTCCATCATCTTCCAGGTCCCTTTCCTAAGCAGGGTAATTAGTCCTCCAAGGGCTCCTAATTGTTTGAGGATAAAGAGGTGATTTGCGCTTGGGAATACTTCATTATCCTAATCAAAGGCTGGAGAAATCGGAGCACTTGATCGTGCTTGTGAGAGCTCAGTAACTGCTCTTTGTGAGTGACTGCACCATTGACCTTAGTGCCACTCAGCTTTGCTTCAGGTACTACTACCCATTGTTTCCATTAGAGAATCAATAATTCAGATTCATTAGTTTATATAACAAGAAACAACGATTCAGCTAACTGTGTATATCATTCACCCAAATAAAGCAGTAGTTCACCCAAAAATGAAAATTCTCTCATTATTTGCTCTTGTTCCAAACCTGTATGTGTTTCTTCTGTTGAGCACAAAAGAAGATATTTTGAAGAGTGTTGGAAGTATTGATTCCTCTACTATGGAAGTCAATGGCTACTGGCAATTCTTTGGTTACCAACAATCTTCAAAATCTCCTCTTTTGTGTTGAACAGAAGAAAGAAACTCATTCAGGTTTGGAACAAGAGTAAATAATGAGAGAATTAAATGATGACAGTATTTTCATTTTTAGGTGAACTATCCCTTCTTCCCCTTTAATTTGTAATATTGAGTCTCTAAAAGCCTGAAATAAAATAAAATCATTTGTAAATGATATTGATCTAAAAAAAAATATCCTTTTTGGATAAAATATGTTGCCAACAATAAACGGAGAAACAAAGACATTTGGATTTATTTGTAACAGTTCATGAGCTGGTTTTCTTAATGAATGAAACGTGAAAAGAATGTAAAAACTAACATTTCTAATAAATGGCTTCAGCTCCTCTTTATTGTGATCTTTGTGACACCACAGTGGTTATGTATTATGTACTTGTGGGATGTAGGTACAAATCCCAGTGAGACCATCAGGTGTTTTTTGAAAGTTCAAATGAGTCAATCATGAATAACCTGCTCTTGGTTACCTCAGCAGTTCCCATAGCAATAAGCTACCCATGGGTTCTGGGTTAATCTGAAAGAAACAGCATGGTAAAGATACAGTACATCTGATGACCTGATTGGGCCTCTTAGGCTGATGCTGGAATTATGTCATCAAAGAGTTGCTAAGTAACCAGGGTGATTGTCAGCTTTAACTTCTCTCTGTTTTTGTCCATTTTTACATTTTTCCTCTACTTTGCGGTGTCTGTGCCCACCTGTTCAGTGCGCAGAGCGGCACAAAGCAAAGCACGTGCCACACCAGACACTCAGCCACTGGTTTTTTTGTCCCAGTCAGACAAAAGGGCTATTTAGGCTGGGACACAAAACCAAGGGCAGAATGTAGAACTTGAGGGGTGGGGGTAAGGGCATTATGGAGCAAATCTGCTGGGGTTTAGAGTCCCTGGCCAGGCTTCTTGGTGAGCTGCGTGTATTAGGAGCAGCTGTTTGTGCTTGTTTATATGTGGGTAATAAGTCTGTGTTTTCTAAGGTTTCTAAGCTACATCATACACCGAACGTTGGAATTAAACCTTTAAGTACCCATTTTCCATATACATGTTCAGATTAGGACATTAGTTGTTTTTGTGAACGCTTTTATTAGAGTCAAGATCATCTCAACCCATATGCCCTCTAAAACATATTGCATAAGCATTTGCTAAAATAGGCTGTAGTTTCTTAGAAGATACACTGATGAGAAAAAACAGTAGGTAAAAAGCAAAGTCTAGTGTGAATATACACAGATTTGGTTGATTGTCCACTTGACTACACTACTGTACTCAGTAGTGTTTTTATTGACTTCTCACTCCCATGGGACGGGCAGCCAAGGATCATAGGGGTCAAACTGGAGTCCCGAAGGAGGGCAGTGCTTTTAACCTCTTACAACACTTTGTTATGGCACCTCACGTCGTAGGCCGGGGTTATGTATGATGTCTATATAAAACCGATACTTGATACTGATTTTTTTTTTCATCATCCTGAGAGAACTTTTAAAAATGTATCTTAGAATTATAGATGGTTGCTGAATGAAATAAATAATCAGAAACAAATAAAGACAAATAAATATGGTTTGCTTGAAAACATAAACAGTATTTATCATATATACTTCTATTAATACAAATGCCACATTTTATCCAAATTCTGTGATATAATTGATTTCTAATTTAATGACGAGAACAGAGATGTGAAAAAAGACATTCTGAGCTCACGTTATGACGCATTGTCTAGACTTTACTACATCACGACTTTCCGCATTAGTGAGAGTTGTTTTTGTTTATTGTTTCCTTTGTCGTGGCTTCCGCGTCGAGACTGTGACCCTTCTGTTTGCCAGCAGTCGTTTGGCCTAGATTCTAACAAACAACGCATCTATTTATTCATTTTCATGTTAATAAAGAAGCATATATGGAACAGTGGCAATAAGGCTATTGTTGGGACTGCAGTTTGGCTATTGGTGGAAAACACAAACAACATTATTCAATGGAAAATATATACTAATACCCAGCTTTAAAAAGTCAGTCACAAAAGTTGTTTGCTCTATTAATATCTGCTAAAAGTATGTGTTAATAGCACATAGCACATAGAAACTTCATTTGAATTAGTTGAAAGAGAGGAATACACGTTAAATAAGCAATACATTGACTAAAACAGCCTTAAACATCAAAATGTGTTGAACATAAAATAGTTTTTTGACATAACATATATCACAGTTAGCTTGAGTGAACTGTTGAGCTGTTAGGACAGTGAAACGTAAAGCCTCCACAGTTTCATTATGAGCCTCTAATTAGTAGTTTAGAGGGTGGGGTGGGTGTGTTTGTTTGTGAGACAGTTATAGAGCTTTAAAGAAGCTTAGTTTCTCAAAGTCTCTAGTGAGAAAGGAAAGAACCTGTTATTCGCAAAAAGCAAATTATTTGGAATCCGTATTATAATTAAATGGTGAAAGAATGGATTCATTTTATATGTTCCAAGTCAATTTTCTTTTTACATAAATGCTGAAGGAACAAAAGAACCACTATATTTATTCTCATCGTGTCCACTACAGTGGCATATCCGTAAAAAACATTTTATTTTACATTCAGGGTGTGATGTTATAACCAAAGCACCATGAGAGACTATCTTATAATTCAGTTCACTTTTATTTATCTATGTATGTATTTATTTATTTATTTATGAATGACAACATACAATCTCTAATAATCTCAGGTCTGCTTATATGTCCAAAAGTTGTTGCTGTTACAATCAAATACAATCAAAACTCTCTCTCTCTATATATATATATATATATATATATGTGTGTGTGTGTGTGTGTGTGTGTGTGTGTGTGTGTGTGTGTGTGACCCTGGACCACAAAACCAGTCATAAGTGTCAATTTTTCAAAATTGAGATTTATACATCACCTGAAAGCTGGTATGGTTTGTTAGGATAGGACAATATTTGGCTGAGATACAACTATTTGAAAATCTGGAATCTGAGGGTGCAAAAAAATCAAAATATTGAGAAAATCACCTTTAAAGTTGTCCAAATGAAGTTCTTAGCAATGCATATTACTAATCAAAAATTAAGTTTTGATATATTTATGGTAGGAAATTTACAAAATATCTTCATGGAACATGATCTTTACTTAATGTCTTAATGATTTTTAGCATAAAAGAAAAATTGATAATTTTGACCCATACAATGTATTTTTGGCTATTGCTACAAATATACCCCAGCGACTTAAGACTGATTTTGTGGTCCAGGGTCACATATATATATATATATATAATGTATTTTATTCCTGTGATGTCAGAGCTGAATTGATACTTTTTTATTCTTTTATAAAAAAAAAAGAGTTTCTTGTAACAAGTCTTGACTGACACTTTTGATCAACTTATTGCATCCTTGCTGAATAAAAGTATTCATTAAAAGTCTTACTGATCCAAAACTATTTCATAAATATTTAACTATATCACCCCCTATGTTGTCTGTTTTTTTTCCATCTGTGAAAATGTCATTGGGTTCCTCTGTATCTCCAAGTATAGTTTTTTTTAGAGCATTTGCTCTTGTTTTATGGAACATGGGAGTATTAATTATTCCGTAATGCTCAGCAGGTGTTTATGTGTACAGGCACACTTCCCGCACATGACCAGCATCAAAAACGCGTGTGCATGTGTGTTTGGAGAGGTTATGCAGGGCGTTGGACCCCAGATGGGTTAATGGGAAGCTTAGCATCAAGATTACAATGCAACAGTGTCAGCTTCAGATCTGCCAATGATTGCCCCCCAGCCCACGCGCTGGACCAACAAGCCTAATACGAACTGGGGCCTGAGGGAGGGGTCAGAGGACAAGAGCAAAAAGCATAATATTAAAGACTACATGTTGTTCTTCAAATATAATACAACAGGCTGACTGCCCCAAACTGTCCCAGGCATTTGCTGCATCTTTTTCCTATTAAGTTGGTTATTATATCATCCAGCTGGTACATAAATAATAGATACATATTATAAACTCATCTGCTGTCCTTTTTAGTTTACATTTACACACAAGCACGCATACACGCATACCCCCCACCCCCCTTCACCCCAAACACAGGGTCTGTCCATCACAGGCCAAGCTGTTGCTGGAGGAGATTGGATGGTTAAGGGCAGAGACAACAGCCCCACTAATTAAATTCTGCCAGGTTAATCCCTCTGTGTCCCCGCTACTCACTCTCCATCCCAAACCAGGGGGAGGAGAGAGACGGATGACAAACAATCAACATTCATCATTAACAATGGCAACAAAAAAAATAGTAAAACATAAAAAAACAAAGAGAAATACAGTGGGTGAAATTAAGTAAACAATGGGCCATTGGGTTGAGATACCATTGTTATGAAAAGGGAACACAAAAAACAAACTCGAGACAGATGATAAAAAACAACAACAACATACACCTGCTGCTCTAAACAAGTCTACTATTGTTTTAAGCGTTAACAGTGGAGACACACGCAGACGGCAGTTTTTCCTTTTTAGTATGAATGGCCTCATGATGACCTGAATTCGGTATTGAGGTTTATATCTATTCCTTTTTAAATGATTATTATTGTTCTTTTTAATGAAATGCTTTGAATGAAATTTGATTTTACTCACCATAAATGCTGATAATTAAATGTCATTTTTTAAACATCATAGTCCTGACACACCATGAAAGGCACTAAAGACCTCCTCATAATCAAAAACACTAACATTTCACCTCCAGCACAGCCGGTGGTCTGAGACCCTCCACCCGGCCCAAAGAGAGCGAGGCCGTCAGTCTGTCATTCTCCCAGCATGCACTGCTAATGAACTCACAGAGGTTCATTGCCCTCCGTGCCCTCAAGACCGCCCAGACAGTGAGGAATGGTGTTTTGATGACCTCTTTGACCTTTTACACAATATCTACATGACCTTCTGTCTTTATTACATGGCCTACAGCAAAACTTATCAGTCCACTGGAGTGAGATGTTTTAACACTGCCTAAAATGGGTAAAATGATGGTAGTATTTGTGTAGCTTAACTGGCACTAACAGCACCAAAGCTCTGGGTTTGATGGAACATGTTGATAAAACGTATAGCTTGAAAGCACAGTGAGCCGCTTAAGAAAATGCCAAAAGGAATAAATCATTTTCCTTTCTGGTTAGAACTTCTAACTTCTTTTGATTCATCTGAACCAAATCTAATAAAAACACGGTGTTAAAAAAAAACAAAACAGTAAAATAAATCAAAATATACAATTAATAGGAAAGCACTACTACAGTGGAAAAATTCTCATCAATAACTAACTATTAACTATGACTTTTGCCTCAGTAAACTCCTAATTTGCTGCTTATTAACAATTAGTAAGGTAGCTGTGGTATGGAAGGGATCTAAAATATAAAGGGAAGTGGTGTGTGGCCAAGTATGGTGACCCATACTCGGAATTTGCCCTCTGCATTTAACCCATCCAAGTGCATGCACACAGTAGTGAACACACACCCGGAGCAGTGGGCAGCCAATGCTGCAGCGCCCGGGGAGCAGTTGGGGGTTCGGTGCCTTGCTCAAGGGTCTCACCTCAGTCGTGGTATTGAGGGTGGAGAGAGCGCTGGTTATTCACTCCCCCCACCGCCAATCCCTGCTGGACCTGGGACTTGAACCTGCAACCTTTGGGTTATAAGTCCAACTCTCTAACCATTGGGTTACAAGTCCGACTCTCTAACCCTCTCTAACCCTCCCAATATCCCTCTCTCTGCCCACAGAGCTCATCACATGTAGACTGTGACGTATTACAACAGCTCCAAGACTCAGCACCCAAGGACGACTTTCTGGAAAATAGCCAGGGAAACCAGGACAACTTATCACAGCCACCGGAAACACCAGAGGCAGAGCCCATCTCATCAGACTCATTATCACTCTCTCCAACATCTCCACTTCTAAGCTTCTCACAGAAAATGGAGGAACTGGTGTATGCTGGGACCAAACTCTCCCACTCTTTCGCTGCAAGCCCCCAGATATCAACTAAAAAACAGCGGGCCCCCCAACCACCAAAGCCTGTGGACCCAGCTCATCCTCCTCCTCCTGTGAGAGCTCTCCGGCCGCTGCCACAACGCCAGGGCCCAAACCCTCCTCCATCGGCTGTAGGTGAACCAAAAACAACTGATAACAGCTCTCAGTGATATGTGTCGGGTCCCCGCTATATTAGCAGCAACATTCACAAATGTTTACAGAACAAGCGGGAACCCAGTGTGCTTGTAGCTTTCCCTATTTCTGTTTTATCACGTGATAGAAAGTCTAAGGCCTTCTCAAGCCGTACGGCTGACCCATCTAATCTGCGGCCTGTAATGCATCAATCTAAGATTGCTGTAGAGACAAAATGTAATTCCATCAAGTTAGCATTTTTAAACATTCGCTCACTAAAAAATAAATAATTTCTGATCAATGATTTAATAACCACAAACAACCTGGATTTTATGTTTCTAAATGAAACATGGCTAGAACACAGCTGCAACAGTCCTCAATGAAACAGCTCCTCCTAACTTTAATTTTATAAGTGTCTGCAGAGCTGTTAGGAGAGGCGGAGGTGTAGCTGCTCTATTTAAAGATGTTTATCAATGCAAGCAAATGTCATTTGGTCAGTATTTGTCTTTTGAATACCTAGGTATTGTGCTGAAAGGTGCTCCACGCATTCTGTTTATCATTATTTACAGGCCACCAAAATACTCTCCAGCCTTTGTTGAAGAATTCACAGAACTGTTATCAATGATTTCTTCAGAGGTTGACTGTTTTACTATTGCAGGGGATTTTAATATTCTTGTAGATAATGCAGAAATCAAAACTGCAAAAGAAATTATAACTGTTTTAAACACTTTTGACCTGATTCAGCATGTGCACGGACCCACAAACAATCGAGGACACACTCTAAATTTACTCATCAGTAGAGGTCTAAACATGTCATCCATTGTTATTAAGGATGTAGCACTATCTGATCACTTCTGTATTTTCTTTGATATATTGATCTCTGTTACCAATGAATCAAGATCTGTCTCTGTCAGAAAGAGATGCATTAACGAGAACACTGGTGTGCTGTTTATGAAGGTTATATCTTTAACACCAAACATTTCTGCAGACCCTTTTGATCTTCTCCTGGATTCATTTAACTCAAAAGTTAAGAATGTTATTGATGATATTGCTCCGGTAAAGGTCAGCAAGAAGACTGGTAAGCAAAAATCACCTTGGAGAAAATCAACAGCAGTTCAGAGTATGAAAAGACAATGCAGAAAATCTGATCGGATGCTTTCAATGTGTAACTAGCCACAGCTAGACAGATGTTCTTCTCAAATCTTATAAACAGTAACTTAAACAACACTCGCACTCTTTTTGCTACTGTTGAGAGACTGACAAACCCCCCCAAGTCAGATTCCCAGTGAAATGCTCTCCGACAGCAAATGCAATGAGTTTGCTTCCTTCTTTTCTGAGAAGATCAATAATATCAGAAAGGAGATTGGTACATCTTCTAGTTTTGCAGAGGTTACACAGATTCAAAAAAAGAAGTTACTATGTCTGTTTTTGAAGCAATTGATAGCAAAATTTTGGAAAAAATAGTACAGCACCTTAAATCGTCAACCTGCTATCTTGACACACTTCCCACATCTTTTTTCAAAAGTGTGCTTAACTGTTTAGAAGCAGATCTCTTAGAAGTGGTGAATGCCTCACTTCTTTCTGGGACTTTTCCAAACTCCCTGAAAACTGCAGTTGTTAAGCCCCTTCTGAAAAAGCGCAATCTTGATAACACCATATTGAGCAACTATAGACCAATATCAAATCTTCCTTTCATAGGTAAGATTATTGAAAAGGTAGTTTTTAATCAGCTGAACAACTGCTTAAACTCAAATGGATACCTGGACAATTTTCAATCTGGTTTCCGAGCACATCACAGCACAGAGACAGCACTCATTAAGATAATAAATGATATTTGCTTTAATTCTGATTCTGGCAAAATATCAGTGCTGGTACTACTAGATCTTAGTGCTGCGTTTGACACTGTCGATCATAACATACTTCTAGAGAGACTGGAAAACTGGGTCGGGCTTTCTGGGATGGTACTCAAATGGTTCAGGTCATACTTAGAAGGGAGAGGTTATTATGTGAGTTAGGAGAGCATAAGCTCCAAGTGGACAGCCATGACATGCGGAGTCCCACAGGTTCACTCCTTGCACCGCCTCTTGTTTAGTCTGTATATACTCCCACTCAAGTCAGATAATGAGAAAACCAAATTGACTATCACAGATATGCTGATGATAACCAGATTTACCAGCCATCTCCAAATGACTACAGCCCCATCGACTCCCTGCCAATGCACTGATGAAATTAACAGCTGGATGTGCCAAACTTTCTCAATTAAACAAGGAGAAAATCAAAGTCATTGCATTTGGAAACAAAGATGAAGTTCTTGCTGTGAATGCATATCTTGAGACTCTGGGGTCAAACTACTAAAAATCAAGTCAAAAATCTTGGTGTGATTCTGGAGACAGACCTTAGTTTTAGCAGTCATGTCAAAGCAGTAACTAAATCAGCATATTATCATCTCAAAAACATTGCAAGAATTAGATGTTTTGTTTCCAGTCAAGACTTGGAGAAACTCGTTCATGCCTTTATCACCAGCAGGGTGGATTATTGTAATGGTCTCCTCAATTACCTTCCAAGAAGACCACAGACAGCTGCAGCTCGTCCAGAACGCTGCCAGGATTCTGACTAGAACGAGAAATCTGAGCATATCACACCAGTCCTCAGGTCCTGCCTAAAGTCACATTTCTAGGATTGATTTTAAAGTACTTTTACTCGTTTATAAGTCACTCAATGGCCTAGGACCTAAATACATTGCTGATATGCTCACTGAATATAAACCTAACAGACCACTCAGATCATTAGGATTGAGTCAGTTAGAAATACCAAGGGTTCACACCAAACAAGGGGAGTCCGCTTTTAGCTATTATGCCACCCGCAGTTGGAACCAGCTTCCAGAAGAGATCAGATGTGCTAAAACATTAGCCACATTTAAATCCAGACTCAAAACTCATCTGTTTAGCTGTGCATTTGTTGAATGAGCACTGTGCTACGTCCGAACTGACTGCACTGTATTTTATGTATAATCATTTTCTATTTCTGTTTTAAATTCATTTTAAATCAATTTCTAATTCTATGTTTTTATTATTTTTAATTCCTTGTTTTTATTGCTGTGATTATTTTTTAATGACTATTTTACTTCCTTTTATGTAAAGCACTTTGAATTACCACTGTGTATGAAATGTGCTATATAAATAAACTTGCCTTGCCTTGCCTAACCATTAGGCCACGGCTTCCCCTAATGGTCATGCACAATAAGGCATTAATTTGTGCTTTATAAATACTAATAAACAGGCAATATGCTAGTAATATGCATGCTAATAAGCAACTAGTTAATAGTGAGAATTGGTCCCTAAACTAAAGTGTTACCAAATCTTTTATTTATGTTTTATACAGGGCCCCAGAGTTTGACTGGTTAGCTTAAGCAGTTCGCCCCTGTGGGCAGATGCACCATTATATGTCCAGAAAGCATCTGTCTCCATTAACGGACTTTCAAAAGCTGTGTAGTGTGGTTGTCCAGACATTATTTTCCAGCAGCTTTAGTGTAAACGGTTGCTTGGCATTTATGGCTCAGGTGATTGGCTTTAAAATTGTTTCTGGAACTGTCTATGTGCAAGGTCAGCAAGTAGGTCACACAGGTGTCAGCGGCGCAACTGCCACTGAGACGAATGGAATGATAATGTTTAACTTTCTCCACGGATGTTACAGCCCTCATTGGTTTGATACTTAGGGTCTCTGAGAAGCTAAAAACAGCAGTAATATATTATTTGTCATGGAGGGCCTTTGAAGCATATTATTAAGTTGATAACAATGTTTCAGCTCTTATAAAATTAAAAATAAGTTATTAAAAGTTAAAGGCTTAGTTCACCCAAAAATGAAAATTGTCATTATATACTTACCCTCATGTCATTACAAACCTGTATGATTTTCTTTCTTCTGTGGAATACAAAAGAACATGTCTCAGTAAAGACATTGAAAAATGTTAAAATGTTTTGCATTATATGAACAAAAACAGTATGTTTTAAAGGGATAGTTCACCCTAAAATGAAAATTATCCCATGATTTACTTGCCTTCAAGCCATCCTGTGTATATGGCTTTCTTCTTTCAGACAAATATAATATTATATTATTATATTATATTAAAAAATGTTTTGGCTCTTCCAAGCTTTATAATGGCATTGAATGGGGGTTGAGAGTTTGAAGTCAAAAATGTGCTTCCATCCATCATAAAAATGAATCCACACGGCTCTGAGTGGTTAACAAAGGCCTTTTGAAGTGAAGCAATGCATTTGTGTAAGAAAAATATACATTTTTACAACTTTATAAACCGGTGAGAAGTGATAAATGCGGAGCACAGAGGAGAGAGCAAAACAAAACACAAGTCATGAATTAGAAGCACAAAACAGAGAATTTTAAAGAAAAATATAGGAGTATTTTGATATAAGCCAAGAGGAGACTGGTTTTCCTTTGCTGTAAACAAAACTTGGATCTTATGAGACTAGCATATTCTCACAGGAGCTTACGCCTACATCCTACGTCATCCGCTGGAACACCACTCTCTTGTGAACACGCTTACGACAGTTAGCAGAAGCTATAGATTATGGTTTGTAAAGTTTTAAATATGAATTTATAAATCTTTATAAACCCCAGAGCCATGTGGAGTGCTTTTTATGATGGATCATGGATGCACTTTTTTGGCCTTCAAAATCTTGACCCCCATTCATTTTTTAACTCTGACTGTATTCATCTGAAAGAAGAAAGTCATATACACCTAGGATGGCTTGAGGCTGAGTAAACCTGTGAGTGAACTATCCATGTAAGTACGTTTCTTGAGCTATTAAAGCGATACTTCACCTAAAAATTTAATTCTTCCATCATATAGACTTTCTTTCTTCAGTGGAACACAAAAGTATATGGACTCACACAAATTGTGAGCCCATATAATGCAAGTGGATACGCTTTTGAAGTTTGAACAAACAAGAAGGCAAACCCCAGTTGATAAATCGATGTCTTCTGAAAAAAATGATAGCATGTTAGAAAAATGCATTTAAAAGTAAGATACTTTAATAAATAATTTAAATTTCGCAGTGTACAGACTTTTACATCAAGTGCAAATTTAGTTGGCCAGAAGTGATTTCAGTTTTCAATTTAAAAAGTTTAAAATATTAGTATCAGGGGTCATAAGTATAACCTTCATTTTCTTTTCTTTTCCTCATTTATGTGTTTGTTTAAGTGCAAATTTTGAGGGACCTATCTAGCACTATATGGACTCACAGAGATGGTTATTTTTCTAAAAATCTCTGTTTGTGTTCCACAGAAGAAAGATAGTTATATAAATCCGACGTGGCATCAGAGTGAATAAAAGATAATAAATAAAGGATTGAATAAATGAGAGAATTTTCATGCAGCATTAGTTGAACAACTTGTTGCCACTTGAATAAAACTGAGTATTATTATAAGTTTTCAAAGTTAGTCTACTACAACACTGTTCGTCACAATCTTCAGGGGCTCATTTCCCATTGGACTATATACAGAACCCAGAATGCTTCTGGAAATATGATGACATGGCCCGAAATAACACAAAATCTCATTTTTGCCTTTGGTTGATTGTTGTTGCCTTCATCACGAGCTCATTCTGAGAGGCCTGTTACAGCATCACTGCTTTGTTCTGCGCATAAACTCTTGGCGTTTGCGCAGTCTGGTGGGCGTCACTAACACCACAGACGGGTGGGATGCTGGGAAAGCGAGTGAGCGTGAGCGCTTGGCGTGCCTCTGTCGCGGGCATGCTCAGAGGTGTAATGTCTGATTAGGGGATTACAGGGGAAGTGCTTCTTCGCAGTTCTCTGAGAAACAATTATTAACATGTTGGTGTCTCTAATCCTGGATAAATACAGCTTTTCAAGAACAACAGAGAGATTCTCTCTCTTTCTTCACTCTCTCCTCTTCTCCTTTTAAATCCATCTCTAAACCCCCTTAGTCACTTGAACCCCAAAGCCTAACTAATACCGGTTG
>JAFVLL020014891.1:0-13341 GCA_021397915.2 Tor tambroides | reverse complement strand
ATAGATATCCAGCATGATATTTTTCCCCATTGAGATCTGATGTGTTTTCAAAGTGTTCCTTTAATTTTTTTGAGCAGTGTATATATATACACACATACATACACACACACACATACATATAAAATCATATATTATATATATAAAATCATAATTAATGTTAAAAACCAAACCAAACCAATGATTTACATTAAATTATTAAAGAAAATGTCAATCTTAATCCTATTCAATTCCTAAATATATTGAAGAGTAATGTACAAGCCTCACTTAAAAAATGCATTTAAATATATTGAGACAAAATATAGATTTATATACTTTTAAGCATATAACATTTTTTAAATAAAATATTCAGAAATAACATGAAAATGGAAGCCCACCTGTACCATCTGAAGATTTGTCTTGATGCACACAGACTGTCCCAAATCGCATGCAGACAAAAGTGGAGAAGTCAAACAGCCTCAGCATCTGCTCAGAGTCGTACTGGAGTGAATGATGAGAGGTTTACAGACCGTAACACACTTCCTCTCTCTCTGTTTTAGAATAGCCTACAGCTACATTCAAGTGATCAAACCTTTTAAAAGTGTAATGGAGCTCGTTCACTTAAGACGTCAGTCTGATATTATTAAGACTCATCAGGAACTCAAAGTTCTTTCTCTAATTGATGAGCATCTGAAATACATCAGGTTTAAGATGACTCCAGTACAAGTCTATAGTAAAGTTTGTTGTTGAGTTATAAAGTTTGTTTAGTTGTCTCTGGTTCAAAATAATTCATCATAAAGACCACCAGGGGGCAACAAAGTTGATGTTATATCAAACTGCATGTGAATATGAAAAAATCTTTGAGGGGGGAAATACTAACAACTACTAATAAGTAAAATTACAAATTTCACATTGCAACAATACAGTTATAATCATAATAATTCTATATTTTTGCTATCATTTGTTTTGATAAAAATTGATAGACAAAACTGTTATTGCATAAACACACATAATACATCTTAATAATGATTTTTAGTAATATTTATTACTGATAATACAGAACAAAATATCATATCAAGTGACATTTTTTCCCTAGAAAGACAGCACTTTTTAACTTATTTATTTATTTTTATTTCACTGCCCATAGAATGGTTATTAACTAAAACCAAAACCATAAAAAAAAAAAAAAAAAAAAAAAAAAAGTTACTTGAAATGAAATAAATGTTCACTAAAATAAAATTAAATATATAAAATATTTGTTCTCCTGTACTTTTATCGTTTTATTATCATAAAAGTTCAATAAACAGATTAAGCCAAAAAAAAATAAAAAATAATAACAAATATAATTAAATATATAAAAAAATATGTATTTCAACTAATTGCCAAAGCAACATTTCTCATTTTCATTGTCTAACTTGTACTAAAACAACTAAAACTGAAATAAAAACTATACAGACATATTTTTAAAAATACAATAATTATTAAAAATGAAAAAAAAAGTCAAAATGACAAATTTTAAAATTAAAAAAATGAAACAAAAATAAACTAATTCAAAACTATAATAGTCTCACAATGACATTCAAACAACACGTATACAACAACAGCCACTTGGTTTATGATTATATATACACGAGGAAGGAGGTTGAGTCATACGTTACTCCTCACAACGAAAAAACTTATTTTTGAGAGATTTTAACAAAATCACAGTAAAGGAAATGTTTTGATGGGTGTGTGCTTTAATATGATTTCAAACTCTCTGATCTCTTTGTTGCTGGATCTGTTTGGGTTTGTTGGTGAGTCATACTGTCACTTGTTACGCAGATAAACATTGTTTCCCAATGTGTCAGTGTTGTGTTTGAGAAACACAGAGATCACATAAAATCAAAGGCAAAAGACAACCACTTCCAGAGTACAAATTCTGTTCCAGTTGCCAAATTTTGTCCTAATTGAGACCAAGTAAGGTAAACAGGAAGAAGGGGGGAAGAACGGAAAGAGAAAATGAAAAAAACAAGATTAAGGAAACTGAGAGGTTGTAAACGGTCACATAATGGAGTGACGCTGTGATTATGGGAAACTGATCAAGTTTTGGGTATCCAGACCTTTCACAATGACTCTTATCAGCCTGTTGAGTGAAGGCTGTTAAAACAGATCCATGCGAACACACTTCATCCTGGATACTGCAAAACAAACATTCCACCACGAAATTCATGAATAATTTGGCTTTTATTTGAGCCATATGCACCGATGTGGGTAAATCAAATGACCCTATTCACAAATCAGAAACAAAACATTAGAAAAGTTCAAGAACACTTCATATCAAGCAGTACTGCGAGTACAATAAAGCGAACAAATGGTTAATCCTTAAAATCTATTACGAACGATAAAAAAATATAAAAAGTCAGACTTGAAGGCCTTTTCAAATGGGCTTGGAATGCTAAACCAACCCTTTTCTCTCATTACTCGTGACTGAACCAGTGATACAGCTGCACTAAGAAAAAAGAGTGAATTCCAATCAATCAGAGACGTGAAGAGATCGTGTGCACAACGCTGTGATCTAACTGGCTCTTAGCTGATGAGGTCATGTTCAAGACAGTGCTTTGGGACAGACATCATGCAACACAAATATACTGGCAGTTTCCCAGGCAACCGGACCCTCACACAATCTCCCGGGTTTTCCGGATGGCACAGCACAGCATCATGCTAAAGATCATGCCGAAGATCTGTGCACAGGGAGAACACGTTCCTTCAGTGACACATCAATCACACACATACCCACATGTGTATGTGACATTCATGTTTTCAAAATAGCATTACAATCAAGGTACTAAGATAGAATATATACTTTTTTTTACATTTAAATCTGCAGTTTGTAATTTCTGCACCATTAGCAGAATCTATCATTCGAAAGTTTAGGGATGTTTTGTATTTTTGAAAGAACGCTCACCAAGGCTGCATTTGTCTGATGCAGTAAAAACAGTAATATTCTGAAATATTTGTACAACTTAAAATAACTGTTTTCAGTTTGAATACATTTTAAAATGTAATTTATTCCTTTGATGCAAAGCTGAATTTTCTGCATCATTATTCCAGTCTTCAGTGTCACATGATCCTTCAGAAATCATTCTAATATGCTGATTTGCTGCTCAAGAAATTATTAGCAATGCTGAAAACAGCTTCGCTGATTAGAATTTTTGTGGAAAAAGTGATACTTTTTTGTCTTTCATGAACTGAAAGTTCAAAAGAACAGCATTTATTTGAAACCTTAATCTTTTGTAACATTATAAATGTCTTTACTTTCACTTTTGATCAACTTAATGCATTCTTGCTGAATAGAAGTATTCATTTCTTTAAAAAAAATACTAACCCAAAACTTTTGAATGGTAATGACTAAACATACATACATACATACATATATATATATATATATATATATATATATATCTCTCTCTCTCTCTCAGATATAGGTCAAATCTATATCTCCTAAAGGTCAAAATGCTGAACAAACTAAAAAACCGAACTAAAATATAAATACAATTTATAACATTTTTATATAAATTTATATCTAAAATATATATACATTTATATCAAATACAATTTACCATGATCACTCCAATGCCGATTCCAACGCCTCCAATAATATGAAGTTTGGAGTTAAAGACTTCATCAATGGCATCAGGGCAGCTCTGAACACATAAAACAAGATTTGGAATTGGTACAAAATGATTTATGGACTTGTGGTTTATCATTGTTGTTTTATGCTCTCTGAATGTTCAAAAATCTATCCGTCCATCTAGCCATGCATAGCTGATGATTAAACTGAGCTAAGATGCAGAGGAGTACAAGAATGAATGGTGGAAAACATGTTCTTGTGTCTGATATAACAGGCCTGTGTAACAGGCCTTTGTTCATTAGTTTACTTAAACCCTGCTAGATCTTTAGGACAACCTTTGTAAACACACCATTTCCTTCCACTTAGTGAATGCAAAAAAGAGATCAACTCTTTTCTCAATTTTGTAAACAGTTACTATGCCACGATGACCTCTTACTTGACCTTCTACTGGTAGAGTAAACGGCGTGTTTCACTGACTCATTCAAGCTGAGCCGTACACACCTCAGGTTAGAAACATTTCCAGTGCACTGAATCGTAAAAGCACTCCACAATCAGACCTGCTGCCTACAACAATCTAGACCAGTATGGCCAACTGTAAATCACTACTATACAATCATTGACTGATATTTGATAGAAGTATTTGTGTATTCTTTTACTGTAGATGTGTCTACCAAGTGTGGACATGAAACTGAATCACAATTTTAAGGAGTTATGATGTGCCTTGGCAAATACCAGTTCTTATTGTTAACTAAAACTATAAAAATCATTTTCAAGCTGAAATGAAATAGAACTGAAATAAAAATAAATATAAAGCTAAATATACATTTTTCAAAATATTGTGAATATTCAATATAAAAAAACAGACATTACTAAAACTTAAATTAAAATGAAAATTAAAATGAAAGCTAATTCAAAATATTATTTATTATGAAGAACTCATAAAAGAAATATTAAATACATTTCATAGTTTATAAATGTTTGTTTTTTCTAATATTTTATTTTTATATAAATGTATTTGGATTTACATTTATGTATTCTTTTATTTCAGTAGTTCTCACATTTATGCATTTATTTTTGAAATTTTTATTCTTGCATTTATTTTATCATAGCCTTCATAGTCTACAAGGGTCTTGTCCAATGATTTAGTACAAAACTCAGTAATCAGTGGCAACTACATATTAAATATAATAACTACCAAAATGCAGCATTTTAGTCTGTAAACACTGTTACCTTATGATGTGCCTTGGCAAATACCAGTTGTTATTGTTAACTAAAACTAAAACTATAATAATCATTTTCATTTTCAAGCTGAAATAAAATAAAATAAAAATAAAAATACATATTTTTCAAAATATTTTCAATATTCAATATTTAAAAGACAAAAACATACATTACTAAAACTTAAAAAAAAAATAAAAAAAAATGAAAATAATTTGAAATATTAATAAAGACTAATAGTATATAGGAAAATACTAAAATAACACATTTGAGAAATAACAAATAACATTTGAGAAAATACTTTAATTTTGACTTGGTGGTACTTTGTTTTATGAAGGACTGAATAAATATTAAATACATTTCATAATTTATACAATTTTATTTTTTTCAAATATTTTATTTCTCTATAAATGTGTTTACATTTACATTTATTTATTCTTTTATTTAGTTCTCACATTTATGCATTTTTTACATTTGAATCTATATTTTTATGCTTACATTTATTTTTTATTTTATTTTATCATAGCCTTGATAGTCTACATGGATCTTGTCCAAAGATTTATTCAGGGTTCCCATACCTTGGTTAAGTTCAAATTCAAGGACCTTTCAAAGACTTTCCAGGTCCAATACCCTCAAATTCAAGGACTTAATGTGGGGACACATTTCAAGTGAGAGCAAGGTTACATCGTGCTACATCGTGTTTTTGCATTTATTTTTGGCCATATGACAGAGCTCTTGCACAAAATAAATTCAAGCTCTTTCAAGGACCTGTATCTATGTATGTTTATTTTCAAAAACTTTCCAGGGCCTTGAAATTTTCTTTTCAGATTCACAAACTTTCAAGGATTTCAAGGACCCATGGCAACCCTGTTTATTACAAAACTCAGTAATCAGCAGCATCTACATATATCTAAATATACCAAAATGCAGCATTTTAGCCTGTAAACACTGTTACCTTTGTAATGAGAACATCAAGCCCCTCTTTTCCAGGGCAGGTCTCTTCAGGAACATCCTGGGTGTTTCCTGACGGTCCACAGCAGTTAAGCTGGAGATAAGGAACAGATGTCATCACAAATTAGCAAGGCATCGGAGTCAACGAGCTAAGAATAATTAGTGTTTGAGAAACCACCTGATGCATCGAGCACATAAAAACAGCAAGCGCTTTCTGAAGATGTTTACAATCTCCCAGGCTGTTACAACGAGCGCTTCAGAGACTTCAAGACTCACAGTACTGAATCTTTGAAAGAAAGAAAGAAACGAGATCTTACTCCGTGCTGGATGAGACGGAGAGTTTCCTTCAGAGCTGGTTGTTTGGTTTCTTGGTAGTTATTGTATGTTTGCTTGTAGAAAGTCGTTATATCTTCAGTAACCTATGGGTACAAATATAGTAACATGAAATAGGCGCACCATTGGTGTGTTTGCGTTTGCGCTGAGCATTTGGGACGCCCACCTTGGTCTGATTAGAAAAGCCCCAAATTCCAGCAGCCACCTCGACCGCAAAGATAACCAACAGGAAGAAGAAGAACTGTGGGAAAAACACAACAACAGTCAAACCCCACGGCTGATAACATCATAATACTACAAAGTGATATTTGAGAATATAATGAGGGGGGTTACCAATCCCAGCATGCAAGGGGACTCCTGGATGGCACCACAACATCCAAAAAAACCAACAACCATCATCAACGCGCCGACCGCAATGAGGATGTACACACCTAAAACACACGCTTCGCTTTAACTGGCTGATCATCACATGCAGCCACAAAAAGCATGTTAAAAAAAAAAAAAAAAACTCTACTAACCTGTATAGAAGATGTAAGGTGAGTTCTCTCCTTCAAACAAGCTTTTAGTCTTGGGATCAAACCTCAGCCAGAGTCCAATAGCCAAGACGCCTGTCCCTGCAATCTGCAATAAAACAACCAAATATTGTGAATAAATCAGCCTGAAATACCTACAAATAGACTACAATACATACAAATCGAAATTATTTCTTTAATAGCAGGAAGAAACAGCAGAAATGGCACTAAATGATCTCAGCAGAGGTTATTGGCTTGATTTAAAGAGGTCTAAAAGCCATCCGTTTACTTTCTTATTCATCTGAATGGCAGTCACTTGGCTGGCAAAATATGACCTGCTTGCTGACAGCTTTGCTTATGGGTCTTGGCCTAGTTTTTGTTTTTATAGCCATGAATGTGTTTATGTAAAGCCATAAATGCCACATAGATAATTACTGCCACAGGAAAATTACATCCTGACAACCCTGATCACACAGTCCCACACCCTTCACTAGCAACTATTCATTATATAAGTGTATTAGAGAGTAAATTAAAATACATTAAAATTAAAATTAAAATAAAAAATACATCAGTAAAATAAATAAATAAATCTGTCTCTTAATTTAATAGGATTATTGTATTATTTTATATATTATTATTTAGATAAGTATATTAAAATGCACTGAAAATAAAATAAAAATACATCAGTAAAAAAATTAACAAAAAAATCAGTCCCAATAGGATTATTGTATTATTTTATATATTTATTATATTTTATTTAGTTAAGTATATTACCTGTTCTCATTGCAAGAACCTACAGAAACTTGCTTTAAAGTTATAATAAAGCTATTATTATTATTTTTATTATTACTATTAACAACAAGTAAAATTATTAAATATAAAACACATTACAAAAATAAATAAATACATAAAAATGGTAAAACAAAAAAATCCTAAAAATAGTAAAACATCTATTATAATAAAATTAAATATTTAGAATGGGTGGCTTGTAAATACAAAAATTAAGTAAAAAATAAATTATAAAATATAAAATACATTAAATAAAATATTATAAAGAATTATAAAATAAAAACAAAAAATATGCAAAAACATTTATTATAATGGAATATTTATTTATAGGTACATGCCTATACATGCCTATTTTTATACCAACAGGTGTGCACCAGCAGTGTTAACCAGCTTGACCACTTTGCTTGTTTCTTCAAACAAAAAGAACAGGAGGACACTGTAGGTGCATGAATTATGTAATAATGTGTACAAGCTTAGTAAAACTCGATGGGCTCAGAGGCTTATACCCATCTTTTCTGAAACCAGCAAGCAATATTACATGACAGAATCCAACTAAAACTGGCAGAAGTTCTGCCAATCTGTTAGACATGCGATGCTATATACAGTATGTATGCATGTTTATCAGCTGTTCTGGCAAAACCGCAAGCCTGATTTTACTTCCTCCATCCAGGGATAAAATAACCTCCATCACATGGAATGAACCTGCTTGCTTCCTTTTTTAACACTAAAAATATTGCAGTATGTGCAATTTATTTGATCAGATTCAACATCTGCTGGTTTGACCCAAAATGAATGCAGATTAACAATGTCAAGCCAGCTTAGTGCATTCAAGGGCACCATGAGATTTTGCTTCAAAGTTATGTACAAAAACACAAACAAACACATGCATCACACCGACCAATCATCTTTCAGCCTTTGATTTAAAAACCCACTGAAAAATAACACCACGCTCCTCATTAAACCATGTGACTTATTTTTCTTTCCAGTCATGTCCTGCTCACTAAGCTGAACGCAACGGTTTCATGTTCACAGGGTTCACGTCCTGCTCTTTGATTCATTCTCTCTGACCCAGATCTTTTGTTTGAAAAACTGAAGGTTGACAAATCTGGTCCAAATCTCCATGCCAATGCTTAGCTAAACAAACACCCTTAAAACAAGCCCACTTCACCCTCTCACCCGATTCCTCACACAAACTCCACATAAAAACAACAATCACAAATAAATGATGACGTGTAACTTTCACAAAATCACACACAAAAACACAAATATGAAATTGCACCTACCCAGAAGATAAAGTTGAAGATAAACATGGCGTATTTAATACATTTTGGACATCCATCGACACCCATTTTGCTGCTGTCCGAGTCACTTTCGCTTTCAGAGAAACAAACCGTATACTTTTACCTGCACAATCTCAGATAAATAGATCAGTTTCTACAAAGTCTGCTCACAGATGTGGTGTTTGTCCGTTACACGATTCCACCCTTTGTTTGAGGAGAAACTGAAGTGAAAAATGTCTGCGTGTTGCACAATATTACGCGTGTGTCAGAGGGAGGAGCTCACAGGTATGTGGGAGGCAGCATGTTGTGCAAGTTTGCAGGTGACTTCACACTGTATTCTGCTCTAACACTCCAGCTGGGCAAGAGAAAAACTAAAGAAATGTATGTTTTGCCTTACAAAAATAAAGCATGTTTTCCACTACATCATTTTAATGATAATCACATTTACCTCTGAATTCCCATTACCATATTGCACAAAAATAATAATAATAATAAAAAAAATAAAAGAAAGAATAAAGAAATAAAATCTGTAATGGAAATAATTTTTGCTGAAAATTATTTTTTATTAAAAATAAGCATTAACTAAATTCATTACAACATATACTTCCATGGTGCATAAATACTTTACAGTATTTATATACATAACAATTATATATAACATATTATATAATTCTAAAAATAACTTTTTTCATGTTATGGTAAGAAGAATTTAAGAGTAAATGTGCTTAATATTCCTGAAAATAATATTTAAAATATGCTTAATTTTTTTTCCCCCAAAAACATATTTTTTTAATATATATTTTGGAATGAAAGCCTCTCTTTTTACCATCTAGTAAAACATTAGTTGTCACAAGTGTATTATATTGAACACACATATTTATTTTATATTAAATATTACTAATGCATGCTACAGTAATGAGAAATATATATATATATATATATATATATTAGTGCTGTCAAACGATTAATCGCGATTAATCGCATCCAAAATAAAAGTTTGTTTACATAATAAATATACACAGTAGACACGCATATATTATATATATAAAAATACAAACACATGCATGTATATATTTAAGAAAAATATGTTGTTTATATATTAAATATATTATAATATAAAATATAATACAAATATATAAATGTATATACATGTAAATATTTTCAAAATATATACTGTATGTGTTTGTATTTATATATACATAATAAATAATCACTGAACACACATATATATTATGTAAACAAAAATTTTATTTCGGATGCGATTAATCCCGATTAATCGTTTGACAGCACTAATATATATATATATGCGCATGCACAGGCTGTCAAATCAATTAATTGTGATTAACTACATCCAAAATAATATACATAATATACGTGTGTGTACTGTGTATCTGTGCATATTTATATGTATATAGAAATACACACATATACATGTATATATTTAAGAAATATTTACGTGTATATATTAATAAATAAATAAATATGTGATTAATCAATTTGACAGCCCTAATTTTTAGATTAAAGATTACATAATGCACTTCACAGTAATGAGAATGAGGCCTTTTCACATTATAGTAATGTGAATTGGAGGGTGAATGTTTAACTATATTGAAAATATTAATGTTAAAAATAAGCTTCATTGTCTTTATGTAAACTATAATCTAAACTATAATTTTTTTTTCAATGTCACACATATCACTACCAGTGAAATGAACTCATTAGGAAATAATGAATTGTTAAATGTAAATACATTTTTGTCCTATCTTGTCAAACACATTGTGTCACAAATATGCGATATGTTTAAATCTCTGGTCACTGAATAAATGGGTAGTTTAGTCTCTATCCAGGGAGGGAAGACAGTGGAAGAGCCTGTGGAGAGCATGAATGCCTCATTATTGCAATGGTTCAATAGACCTGCAGGCTCTGTGCGTGTGTGTGTGAGAGCTCAGAGGAGGTGTTAAGTAATGCTGATATTAAGTAATATTTACAGTGTGCAAATGAATGAGACCAAATCCAACACACACACCACACAATTTCATAATTTGCACATTATTCCCCATCAAAACCCACAACAAATTCAGTCTACAGTGAGTTTGTCCATGAGATTATCATGCTCTATAAATAGACCCGCAGATTAAAGACAATCTAGGACGCGTGCTCACATAAACCCTCGGGCTGGACACACACACACGCACCATACGGCCCTGGGTCATGTTCACTGCGTTGAAGAATCAGTGATTCATTGTTTCAATTCAGTGAACTGGTTCAAAAATTCTAAGCTAGTCTTTTGTTTCAACACTGTTTAAGGTGACATTTTTTTCCCCAGTTTAATGTGGACAGACGACAAAAATGAGCTATTCATAGGCTGGCTCTCCCATAATGTGTAAACACTATGGAAAGATCAATCATTGATCTGTTTGCAGAGCTCCAGACTGAGAGTAAAAAGACCACATTTTGCAGCCATTTTCCCGCCGGTGCAATTAAATTTGATTTGAGATGAGGGTAGAAAAATTCTCCATTCTTTTTGATTACGCATATGCTCAACTCTGGAAACTGAACATCGGATTGAACGTTGCAGTATGGTGCGATTTGTATTGCCAAAAAAACAGCGGAGCAGACCCAACTGGATTTAAGCCCAAAACAAACTGTGCAAGCTTAATTGTGTGTCGTTGCTTTCTGAAATATAACATGTTAGGTGACAATTCATAATGCAAACTGCTTTTGCATGCTATATAGTATGCATATTGGAATTTGGATTACCATTTTGTGGCAACAGGGGCACATTCAACACAAATATAATTATTTTGAATATTTAATGCAGTTTTGTGTAAGAATGTCTTAAATGTGTAAAACAAATACTGAGTCAAGAAGCAGATTTCAGAAAGTGTGATTGAATTTACTTTCTATGTTCATCATCACACTGGAAATTGAATAAAAGGTCGGGTGCACTGCATTTGCATTGTGGGTTACATTATTCCACATAGTGTGCTCTGGTTGCATACTGCACATTTTAGCATGCAATAGTTAATCCAGGCATGCTATGCAAATAGAGTACATTAATGTTTGCCCACTTTTTGATGTATTTTTTTAAGTTTTATTAAAGAGTTATAAGCCATGAACCAAATCAACCAGCTACAACGTTAATCACAATATTTAAAAAAAAAAATTGATTTGAAGCGAAATTTTTTTTTATTTTTATAAATCAGCACGGTTTGCTCTCTGATTGGTGGAGCTTCATTTGCAGAATCTTGGGTTTTTCACCAGGAATTTTATTCTATTTAAAAATGCACAAATATTTTACAACACAGAAAATAAGTCGAAATAATGCACACTGATGGTTTCAACAAAAGGATATAACATGGATTAACAACCTCCAAGCTCATAGTAGGTCTTTCTTTATAGGTTTATAAGTTATTGTTAAAAATCAATTCAAATATGGAGAAAATGAATGAGATTTACTTCCAGAACGCGACTGCTGCGCACTATAAAAATCGGCATACTATGTACAATATACATAACATAACGTTACTATAATAGTATGCTGACTATTCGAACTCGAGACTGAACACCTGGCGAATCGGTTCGAATGATTCAATAAAAAGAACCGGTTCAAAAGAACGATTTGTTCACGAATCGGACATCACCCGAACCCGCCTGTCCAGCCGTGAGAGGGAACAGCTGATACACACAAACACGAACAGAGGGGAGTCAAAGGAAACACTATCAAAATTCAGTGCTTGTCCCACCACACACACGCTGACTCTCACAAACAAACACACACACCGTAATTTAACTACACGACCAGAGTCCTGAAATGCAAGCTGAAAACCTTCAAATTAGGTCAGCCAAATGGTTGCAATCCCGTTGCATTGCTTCACACAGACGTCCCTACGTCATTAATTACAATCTAAACTAATTAAGAATCTAAACTGCACACGCATTTATCAATGAATCTTGGAGGAAAATCGCGAGTAATCATAAAACACGCCAACCTCTGCACACATCAATCATTTCTCACTCACCCAGAATATGAAATTGAAGACGAACATCAGATACTTGACGCACATCTCTCCTCCGGTCAACGCCGCCATCACAGCAGTTTGTCCTCACACACAATAAAGCTGAATGAAAGAGTAAAGATCCGTGTGTGTCCCGGTGTCTCACTGGCGGCTCGCGCGTGCGGCTGTGTGTGACTTTACGCGCTTGTGAGTGCGTAGAGCGTGCTCACGGAAAAACTCACGACAGACACAAACTCACTGCCTCATTCTTCCTGCCGAAGGTCAACTTTGCAAATCGTTTGCTCTGCGAGGCAATATCGAACGTGCAAGGGTCGAACACTTTTTGCATCGACCCCGTTGCTATTTTTGGAGGACTAATTAAAATCGCGCATACGCTTTATTTAGTTATTCTAGTCGGGGATTTTCGAGGAATCTTTTTTAACCGTTTATTTTATCGTAAAATCCACTCGGTCTTTATTCTCTGGGAATTACGTCATGGTGGAATGACGTCACCGCAGTCAGAGCAGAGCCCAGAGGTTTCTTCCACTGATCAGTGGATTCTTCTAAGGCAAATGTTGCACAAAATACACTATATTGCCAAAAGTATTGGGTCGCCCCCTTCTAATGAACAGGTTTGACTACTTTAGTAATTTCTATGAGTACAAATCTTAATG
>JAFVLL020014889.1:0-36901 GCA_021397915.2 Tor tambroides | reverse complement strand
CATCCAGTTCCTGAAGCTGCAAAGCAGCCCCAGACCATCACACTATCACCACCATGTTTGACTGTTGGTATGATGTTCTTTTTATGAAATGCTGTATTGGTTTTATGCCAGATGTAATGGGACACGCACCTTCCAAAAAGTTCAACTTTTGTCTCGTTAGTCCACAGAATATTTGCCCAAAAGTATTGGGGATAATCAAGATATTTTGACAAATGTGAGATGAGCCTTTGTGTTATTTTTGGTCAGCAGTTGCTTTTGTCTTGGACCTCTCCCATGGATGTAGTTTTTGCCCAGTCTCTTTCTTATTGCTGAATCATGAACACTGATCTTAATTGAGGCAAGTGAGGCATGTAGTTCTTTAGATGTTGTTCTGGGGTTTTTATGACCTCCTAGATGAGTCACCATTGTGCTCTTGGAGTAATTTTGGTAGGCTGGCCACTCCTGGGAAGGTTCACCACTGTTACAAGTTTTCTCCATTTGTGGATAATGGCTCTGACTGTGGATCGCTGGAGTCCCAAAGCCTTAGAAATGGCTTTATAACCCTTTCCAGACTGATACATGTCAACTATTTTGTTTCTCATCTGTTCTTGAATGTCTTTAGATCGTGGCATGATGTGTTGCTCTTTAAGCATGCTTCACGTTGTCAGACAGGTTCTATTAAGTGATTTCTTGATTTAACAGGTCTGGCAGTAATCAGGCCTGGGTGTGGCTAGTGAAATTTAACTCAGCTTTCTAAAATAATGTGGTTAATCACAGTTCTTTCATGATTTAACAGGATGGGGCAATTAATTTTTCCACGTAGGGCCATGTAAGTTTGGACAGCTTTTTTCAAATGAAATCATCATTTAAAAACTGCATTTTGTATTTACTTGCATTATCTTTGTGTAATATTAAAATTTGTTTGATCTGAATCTTTTAAGTGTGACAAATACACACAAATACAAGAATTGTGCACACAAAATGCAAAATGCCTCACATCTCTTGCAAAAAAGCAAACATTTGCAAACACCTTTGCCATAATATTAATTCCTGTTAGATTTTTGTGTGTTACATAGAGAACTGTGTGTTGAGTTTTGCAAAAAGTCAATTAAAGGCTGAGAATTAGTGTATGGTTTTGCAGATTTGGTGTGTGGTTCTGGTGTTTGAGTGCCAGGTTTCAGAAATTGTGTAACAAGTAAAGATTTTGTGTGTAAGCAGTTGAAAAAAACTGTTTAATAAAAAAAAATAATAATAATATCTTTCTCCCTGTAGTCTTTCATTTTGTTTACAAGTTTCACCAGGTTCTGGCATATTAGTTTAGTTCAGTCAAGAATAAATACATGACAAATCTCCTTGAATAAATGAGACAAATCACAGAGTTAGCCACTTTTTACCATTTCTGGGACAATATATGACAAAACTTACATAAAAATGCATTACTCACTTTTTTTCACAACAACATGGCAAGTCCATTCGATTCAACAATAAACTGACATGGACATATCAGACATATCAGAACCAGATAAAATAAATAAATACCTTTTGTTTTGTTTTGTTTTGTGTTTTTTTTTGTTTTTTGTTTTTTTTTAATGAGTGAGAAAAGGAAAATGAGTAAAAGCAAACCAAACGTGTGTGTGTGTGTGTGTGTGTGTGTGTGTTTTCAGTGTGAGCCGATTATACACAGAGAGAGTATAGTTCCAGATATAATGTGACTTACTGGAATCTGTTGTTGTTGCAGAAAATGTTCTGGTTTTACCTGTTGTGTTGTTATGTGACCAGAAACCTGTTAACACAAGAATCTTTAAAAACTATTAATTTCTTCAGCTATTTTAAGTATGTACATACTCATATTTCGGCCAGTGCCTAAGTAAGTTTCCTGTTAAAATTATGAAAGTACATGCAGGTTTGACAAGTTCATTCTCTCTCTATGTAAACCACCAACTCTCATAACCAGGGCAATGCAGTGTCAGTGTCTGGTTTGACTCTTTATAATTTCTAAAGAGCTTTTCTTCTTCTTCTTTTTCTTCTTCTTCTTCTTCTTCTTCTTCAAGGTCAGTGGTTATTATGGAAATTTGCCCAATTTGCTTAAAACAATTTCACTACTTCAAGCATTAAGCAAGATATTTACATTTTTGATATTTATTTTTGAAATTTAAGATATTTACAATAGGTGCAAGTTTTTGTTTGTTTGTTTTATTTCAGTTATTTAATAGTGTTGAATTTAAAAAAAAATGAACGGAGAAAAAAATTGATTACTGAATTTGATTTATATTAGGTGTCAAAAAGCACTTTTACAGATCTCAGGTTAACACACAGGTTATATTCACCGTCATTTTCATGTGTTATTTGTTTAATCCACCATTCATATAGAGATGGATTGCGGAGTAAATGTACAGTATATGTCTGTGAATATTAGATCTGGTGGGGACTTCATCACTTCAATTACACCAGTGAATGAGTGTATGTATTTGTGTATGTATGTATTTTATAATACATGCATGGATTAAATTATGAAGAATGATGGATTGGAGATGTTCTTTCTCTGTGCTTTTCTGTGCTTTCTGTGCATTCTTTTTGACATGCTTTCTGCAAGCTTTTTCAAATAGTTTTCAAAAAGTGTTGGAGACAAGTCCCACCCACATCCGCAACAGACCTCTATGAATAATCTCAAAATTGGTGTTTTGAAAAAGCCCTTTTTTCTGAAGAAAAAAAAATCTGAGATAAATCTAATGAAAAGTGGGGCCAAATAACTGTTGATGAATATGGTGGTACTTGCTTTACATTTCATTAGAAACCTGGCAGTTGAAGAAACTGTAGTCAGATCACAGACCAGAAGATAAGCATGAAGTTAAACACAGCTTTGATTGTTGCCGGAACCATTCTTCTCAACATAGCAGGTAAAATCTTTTTTAAAAAGTCTGTAACATTACAAAATTGGATGCAAGTTTAATAGTGTTTCTTTTAATTGTTTAATAACTGTCAAGCAATTGAATTCCTAAAAACGGATCTAAAGAAAGATTTATGGTTAAATGCTTGAAATTGGTTTTGTAAAAAAATCTAAATTGAGTGTTTTTATTAATTATTAACAAAAGAAAATAAGCTCAGTGCTCCTACACTGACAAACAATTGAAAAATTACACTGCCTCAGGGAAAAAAAATAAAACGCTTCGGTGAATCCACAGCCAGCATAACTTTAACCTTTGGGCCACACTTACACACTTATGTCTGTTACAGTTGCTTGCTGTGTATTGTCAGAGATATAAATGCTAAATGTTTGTCAATACAGGGCGACTCTGGAGGTCCAGTGGTCAGTAGGAATGGCTGTCTGTGGATTCAGTCCGGTATTGTGAGTTTTGGTGGAGCCAAATGTGATGACCCCAAATATCCCAGTGTGTTCGCCAGAGTTTCTCGGTACCAGGACTGGATCACCTCTACCATATGCAGCAACCCACCTGGATTTGTCGAATTCAGCAACAATGGATTCAGAAGCTCACCCAACCTCCTTTTATTTTCAGTTTCTCTTACATCCTCCATCATTCCTTTCATATGCTCCCTATATCTCTCTTCCTAAAGATTGTTTGAACAGTATTTCTCAGGGTTCTTTGATGAAGAGAACAGATGTACTGTACTTGCTCTCATAAATAGGTCAAAAGAGCAGTTATATTGCTATTTTTGCCATTTATTCTTTCTGTTTTAAAAAATCTTGAAAAGCTGATGTTACAGTTTTTCTCAGTTGCTAAAACACTAAAACCCATTGGCTGAACAAAGTTCTCAGTTGCCTGACCTCATTTAGCGAATTGTGCAGTCTGTTGTCAATACCTTAAACCATTTCACATGGTAAAACACAATTTGCAAATCTCACTTAGACTTTTCAGCAAAACTCTAAACACATTCTCATTCTCAAAACACATTCTGCACTCTAATGCACGTCATCCATACTGGTAAACACAAGTGGCAACAATCAAATACAAATAGAGAACACATGTCATTGATTGAACACAACCACTCAAAATTGATGTAACCTGTTTCAAATGATGTGACACAACCAATATAAGCCAGTTCAGAGAGCAGCTGTATACTGTACAATGAACAAATTGTATGGCCCTAAACATTGTGCTTTCCATTTGTTAACAGTACTGACTGCTCAATAGATTTTGACTAAAGTATCCTATTTCCATATACTTACTATGTACATCTACCATCAATTACTCAATAAGTACCTTGGTACATGTTTATACCCCCAATATGAGTGCCGGATAACTTGTTCTGTACATTAACTAATAGGTACATACACCAGTACTTACATAATAAGTATATGGAAATAGGACTGTAAAATAAAGTGCACCATTTTACATAAACATTACACAGGAATTACCAATTCTTCAAACTTTGTAAGCTGTTGTAGAGAGCAATTTAACATTAACACACACTTGTTTGCAAGTACTACATATTTACCACGTGTATACCAAGTACAGTATGTGTCTTGTTTGTTACCACATAATAGCACATTTTTCCATAAGTACTACATATTTACCATGTATATACATTAGTAAGTACAGTAAAGTATCTAATTAGTTACCATGTACAGGCACTACCTGTAAGTGACCGTTCTTCCCCACACTTGTCTGTATGTACAAATTAATTACCATGCATGTACGACTGTTACAGTTTTTCTCAATTGCTAAAACACTATAACCAGGCTTTTGAACTAAAATTTCAAAACCATAACGCCATTTTTCAAAAAGCACACCCATTTCCGTGAACTATAAACACTATTCCCCTGCTTTAACACATGAGTCAGATTTGGTGAACTGTTACTGCAAAACTCTACACACAAATCTCTACATTTCTCAGTGCTTACACCATGTGCTCATTTAGAAAGCACTAGCATTCAATATTGTTCACTCACGCCAACACAGTTTGAGCTCAATTAGCACACAATTACCCAAGTGGAAACATTAGGAGTCAAAATTTATCACACACCAATCAGAAACTTCGATGGAGATAATAGGGCTAAAGTCAGCTGACAGTGTTTCTCAGTGGCTTTGGCTCATTTCTCAGATCAGAAAATAAATTCTCAAAACTACTTGTTCAACCTCCACATCATCTAGTCACTTGTGCTCATCATAAAAGTTTCTCATTCTTTTGAACAAGTTGCGATTGCTTTGGTATATTCATGCAGCGGATTATGTGCATTTGTCTGTGGTTTCCTACATTATCAGTTACTAGTGTCATGTTGCTCAGAATGTATAGTTCTCTGTGCTATAGTCTTACCCTCAAAACATCTAGTCATTAGTTCATCGTATAAATCATTACGGTAAATGAAAAATGGTTGATCTAGTTGTCATAAACTGTCAAGCATATTTTCTACACATTTCTATTAGACTTTTACTGTAATAAATTTGGCATGAATTGTTCAAGTGAATCTTGACTTTCACTAATGAAGAGAATATAGATCAACCAATGACAGACCAGTTCTCTGAAATAGCTCAAAGGTGCATCTCACGAACCTTCAATTGGAAAGCATATACTGTATAGACAGAGGACAACACAAGAGTTACAAATTCTGATAGTGGACTTTATCATTTTAATTTTTGCCTTTGTGCACATTTTTCTTTTTCTTTTCTACTTCACAATGACGTTGTAATGTGTGTGTTTTTTTTTGTTTGTTTTTTTTTTTTTTTTGGTCAGACCACTAGTAAAAGTGCAACTTTTAATCATATCCAGTCTTTTTCAATCAATATCCCACATACAGTAATGAGTATAGTTGCACTTTTGAAATGGATATGTGGCATACATAAGAAGTGCAGCCTTCTGCATTTCAGTACAGTAACTGTCATCTAAACTGTTGCTATAGTTTACAGCAGGTAATACTAACAGAGAGCACTGTTATACTGACAAAATGACTAAGTTTTTTGCCCATCTCTGTGAACAATGACACAAGGACATCAGGCATGCAAGATGATTTTACCCCCGTTGCCTGGCCAGGGCCAGTATAGCCTGTGATGTTGAAGAGGTTCTTTGGCCTGTCTCAGACCAAAGAGAGTATACTGGGGCAGAATAATTATTTTTGTTGTTTTCTGTATTGTACTGTACTGTACTCTACAGTACATTAAATTGAGGAATAAAACATTTGGGGAGTACCACAAACAACACTTATTACGGGTTTTTGTAGTATTGTTTTGAATTTATCTCATCAGTGTGTAAAACTGTGTTGTATTGTGTGTGTTTTTGACTGTTTGTGTGTCATGTTTGAGAGCAAAGTTCGGTTTTTCAGCAAGATTGAGTTGTTTTGAGTGGAGAGCTTCATTCTGACCTGAATATAGGAAGTTTGGGGAATTGAGTTAGAAGTTATGGATTTGTGTTTACTGTTTTGAGAATACGAGGCATAGTTTCAAGAAATGTGTTTAAGCAATCGAGAAAAACTGTAAGTACAGCCGTGTTTCTTATTTGTTACCATGTACATGTACCTCAGGTAAGTACCTTGTGTTACCACTCATTTGCCTGTAGGTACAAGATATTTACCATGTATGTACCAGGGAAGTACACGTACTGTAAAATAAAGTGCTACCAACACATTTTCGTTCATCAAAAGACAATGACAGAAAAATATTAAATTTGTTTTGAGATTAAAAATTTACTTCTCCCTGAGAACTATATGTTTTGAACAATGTGTTTTCTATTTTTTGGTGTATTGTTTACTGAGTGCTTGATAGTGTATATCATTTTGATCACTTTGTTTATGATTTGAGAGCAGTGCTTGATTTTGGACACAGGTAAAACTGTTTTGAGGCAAAAGTTTCATTTTGCAAGAGGAGTCAGAGGTTTTGTAAATAGTGCTTGAAGATGAGGTTTTGTGTTTAATGGTTTCAGAAAATGGAGCAAGGTTTCAGAAATTGTGTTTTAGCAATTGAGAAAAACTGTAATGACATTAAAAAAGCATAGACTAATGAAGTTCATCATGCTTGCACCTTGTAAGATTTAGGATGTTTGATCAGCTGATATTGATTTTTTTATAATGATTTGTATGTTTATATGTCTGATAATATATATGCATATCCAGTTTATATACAGGGTCTGAACCTCTGCAATGTGATCAGGGATGGAGGTTGTTAAAAATGTAATTATCTTTAATCAGTTGTCTCTCTCTTCATACTGTCTCAATATTTTGTGTAAACTGTGATACAATTTTTTCATCAAAGATTATTTGATGAATACAAAGTTCAAAAAAGTTTAGAAGATACACAAAAACATTCAAAACATTTAAAAAGACCTTAAATATTCGAAACTCTTGACACACACACAAAGAGTCCCAGTAAAACACAAAAACCAACGTGTGTGTGTACTTGTTTATGCTACATCGTGGGGACCAAATGTCCCCACAAGGATAGTAAAACCTGAAATTTTTTACATTGTGTGGCAGTCCCCACGAGGGGAAAAACATTATTAAAAATAGTAAATGAAAAGTTGTAGTTAGTGATATTGTACCTGACATGAATCTTTTCCACCCTCATTTAGTCCAGAGCACAGCATGTTGCTTGTAATGATTCCTCCATAGGCCTTATTACAAACACTGTTGTTTACAATCGGTATCTGCACCTCCTGCAGTATGCTTGGAATCTGGGTGTCTTTAACATTAATGGCATGGTGGAAAAAGTTTTTCAGAATTGAGTTTGCCCCATCCAGTGATCCAACTCTTAGTACCTCCACCAAATACACTTCCAGCGGCCGCCAGACAAACTGGCCTAATATAATCAGTGAACGTCACAGAAGAGGAGAGCTGCAGCAGTGCTATGTCGTTGTTTTGGGTAGTTGAGCTATAGCTGGGATGGGTGATGAGCCGAGTCACTGTCCTGGAGATCTCATTCGGGTTTGAGCCCGTTTGGAGTTGACGGCCGAGGTAGATTTTTACATTATATGAGGCGGTACTGTAAATAGAGACAAATATCAGTCTTAATTCCCCTACTATATCTACATATGCAGTGTTTTGTTATATATCACTTCATACCTCTGGAAGCAGTGAGCTGCAGACAAAACCCAGTCTTTATTGATTAGACTCCCACCACAGAAATGACTTCCAGACGTAATTCTATGAAGGCTTGCTTGCCAGGGCCAAGACCCCTGAACTGCACTGATGAGAGAAAAGAAGGCAGATTTTTCTGGTTGAAATCAACATGAAATCAAAATGAATTACATTTATTTTCTCAATAATAAATATATTAAATGTATATATTAAATTAAATATATTTAATTTGTATTCGTATGGGCACAGATGCTAGTATAGTATATCTGTACTATAGTACTAGATACTAGATACTAGTCTGTGTTTCAATTCATATCAATATTTTACTCTTAATGTCATTTCAAACTGTATGACTGTATGGTGATATTTGGAATCATGCACTAGTCACTCTGAATCGCTACCCTTTCCATAAACTCTCATGAATGCTCAAAGAAGAGCAAGTCTGGATTTCAAGATTTTCATAAAATCAAGATCTTCAATCAAGATTTTCAAGATCTTTTCATAAAATCCTTTATGGTCCATTCATCAGTCAAGCATAGAAAAATAACTATTCGTAACTAATTCCATTTACTTTAAATTAATAATGATATTGCACTTTACTGTTCTGAGTTTTTAACCAAGAGGTAACATTAATTTCAGGCATTAATTTTAGGTGTTGCAAAGAAAATAATAGAAGTTAATTAATCAAGAGTTGTTCCATCCTCTTGTGGCGAATAGGCCAACATAATTTAAACCAAAATATAATTTTATTTTATTTTACTGAAAGATTAAAATAAGGTTATCAAACAAGAACTTGTCTATTATTTATTTCAGTGTCATATAAGATCTCGTCATATAAGATCTTACGTTGTGTCAAGCTGTGTGTTTTGCAGGAGCCAAGAAGTATGGCTCCTGCAAAACACACAGCTTGACACAACGTCATCCTCATGTTGTTGTCTGTGTAATGTTTGCTGTTTCTTTTACTGAGAAATGTCTAATAACAAGTAAAGCAAGTGCTGCCGCATTCAGTAGGACCCTGTTTAGGTTACCTCTGACACACCTTGTTTTATCTTCTGGCCTGCTGTCAGTGTTTTTAGTACACACCCTGTTCATCTTTGATGTCTGGATGCTTCTCTAATGCTTCTAATATGAAAAGATAAAGGAGAGTGGGAATATATATACTGTATATATATATATATATATATATATATTGTATCAGAAATGTGTGTGTCAGACCTCTGTCGTGTGTCATGTGTTCCCACCTCATGTTTCCATATTTGGTTTGTTTCCTATCCTTGTTAAGTGTGATTATCAGTTAATTATGTCCCAGCTGTGTTCTGTCAAATATCCTGTGTATTTATAGTCCTGTCTGTTCAGTTAGTGTTTGTCTGGTCTACTCGTTACTCCCGGTGTTTCTGTGTGTCAGCCTTGCCTTGTCCTGCCCTGCCTTGTCTACATTAAAGACTATTATTTTGAGTTTACATCCTCGTCTCGTGTTTCTCGTTCCTCCCTGCTGTGTGCACCGTGACAGTGTGTTTGTGTGTGTGTTTATAAATGTTTACACATTTATATATAAATAAATGGAACTTTTGAAATTAACTTTTAGATAAAAAAGTTAAGATGTTTTTTTTGTTTGTTTGTTTTTTACATGAGGCTTTTATGGCTTATATACAGAAGAATATGGAACTCAAATTTGATTAGAAAAAAACGTTTTATTCAGAGGCTAAACTGAGCAAAAATGTGCAAATTGGCACAGTTGTTGATATTTATATGGCAAAAAGTAAGATTAAATTCTGCTTCTTTGGAAATCATTGTGATATTTATAACAGCACAGCAAACTTCTTACATAAAATGCATAAAAATATCAGCTGTCACTCTATGTCTCCCAATAATATGACTTATGTTTAGTTTTATGATTAAAGTTATTTTTTTATTGTGAGGGGCAAAACAATTCAAAGCAATACAATAATGATTCAGAGATGAACAAATAAACATGCCTCAAAGGTTAGATGTGCAATATTTGATATTTACATTTTAACATGATTTTAAGGTTTATATGTTTAATCATTACCATGCAAGTGCAGTAACAGCCTATGTAATATAATGTTTACATTTAATAAAAGTTTACATGATTGGTCTCTCTTGTCTACTATTGTAAAAGACATAAAGAAGATCAATTATTAATTAATTAAGTCACCCTGAGCAATATAAAGTCAGAGATGAGTCCACAATGTGTATGAGATACACATTGTGGAAATTTGCTCCATTCAATTCGATGGTATAAAGAGTTTATGGAGTAATCTAAGCCATTTTTTTCTGTATTTATTCTGTTTAAACTGTGTAAATACAACATAGTAACTAATTCAATACAGTTACATTTTCAATAACCAATATCTCTAACCACAATGGAGCAACATGGAGTTTTAATTACAGCTATTCAGACCCTGAGATGAAGTGTTATTGTAAATAATATACAACTTTAATACAAAACTGGCTGCAGTTCAGTGTTCAAAGAAATACAGCTAGTCAAAAAAAAAAAGATCAGTTCTGACCAAAAGTGAGGACAATAATTAGCTATGCATTATAACTGCAAACATCTTTTATGTCTGATATTTAGTTGTTGTTTTTTATCCCCTCCTCCCCCAGACCATACAAACTTTCTGAGAGCAAAAGCTTGTGTGCAATATTATAATGCACTATAATGTGCTTAGTGTATAATATTATAATAAAAAACTAGTAATAGTAAGAGTAGCCTTCCAAGGATAGAACATTTTTAAAAAGATAAAGAATGAATGGCAATATAACAATGGATATAGTTATGCCTAATCTCTACACATATTAGCCTATAAAACTTGTACAGCACAATTGTCCTCTTAATCACATAACCCTGAGAACCGTAATTCAAATGATCTCTATGAAGAGAGATATAGGGAGCATATGAAAGGAATGATGGAGAATGTAAGAGAAACTGAAAATAAAAGGAGGTTGGGTGAGCTTCTGAATCCATTGTTGTTGAATTCGACAAATCCAGGTGGGTTGCTGCCTATGGTAGAGGTGATCCAGTCCTGGTACTGAGAGACTCTGGCGTACACACCAGGATATTTGGGGTCAGCACATCCAATACCAAAACTCACAACGCCGGACTGAATCCACAGAGAGCCATTCCTAGTAACCAATGGACCTCCAGAGTCTCCCTGTATTGATAAACACAACATTTATATATCTGAAAATAAACAGTTAACAACTGTTAAGTCTGACTATATTAGGCTTGTTTGAGATGAGTGTTTTGTAAATTGTAAATTTAAAAAAAACTCAATAAATTGACTGATGTCTTACCTGACATGAATCTTTTCCTCCCTCATTTAACAATCCAGCACAAATCATATTGCTTGTGATTTTAAGAAAGCTAAAAGCATAGTTATAAGCACAGTTACTGTTGCTCACAACTGGTATCTTCACCTCCTGCAGTATGTCAGAAGTTGAACCTGTGACAAAGATCAGAGGATGATTTTGGATGCTTTTAATGTCCAGTTACAGTAAGCTGTTGAGCAGTATTGTTGTTTTGCAAGCAAATCTCTCACCTCCTGACTGTAGTGTTCCCCAGCCAGTGACCCAGCTGCCTGTACCTGCAGCGAATTTACTACCAGCAGCAGCCAGACAGACTGGCCTAATGTAATCAGTGAACGTAACAGAAGAAGAGAGCTGGAGAAGTGCTAAGTCGTTGTCATGTTTAGGACTGTTGTAGTTAGGATGGTTGATGACTCTACTTGCTGTCCTGAGAGCTTCATTAGGGTTTGATCCCAACTGGCTCTGGCGTCCCAGGTAGATCCGAATGGTACCCAGGGAGCTGTGCATAGGGAAAGTCAGTTTTAATTCCACTATTATCAGTTTATAATAGTGTCTTGAGTTGTATTTAAGTTTTAAACTTCATACCCCTGGAAGCAGTGAGCTGCCGATAAAACCCAGTCTTTGTTGATTAGACTCCCACCACACAAGGCCTGACTCCCATCAACAGTGATACGAAGGCTGGCTTGCCACGGCCAAGACCCTGCCTTTGCAGCCTCCCCTCCAACAATCTTGTTGTTAAGAGGGGCTTGACCACACACTGATGAGAGAAAAGACAATATGGGAATTTCCAATTAACATTATATAATTCCCCCAAGATATGTGGAATGATTTAAATCTATGACAACTTACCATCTAACTGGCAAAGAGAACCTGGAAGACAGAGACCAAACAATTAGATGAACATGCATGGAGTTGATGAACTGGTTTGTGTGGCCTGCAACATTGCTCTTTCTCTTTTTCACAAGTGCTGGCACATACCTTTGACATGAATCAAGATAATACTTTCACATGGATTATAGTATTTAGGGATTGTAGCCAGGTTGTGAATTGATTTTGTTGTCTTGTCAAGTCAAGTCAAGTCACCTTTATTTATATAGCGCTTTTAACAATACAGATTGTGTCAAAGCAACTTTACAATATCAAAATAGAAAAATAGTGTGTCAATAATGTAAAATGACAAGATTAAGCACTCAGTTTTCAGTTAAAGGCATTTCATTATTGAATTCAGTGATGCCATCGTCAAGCTCAGTTCAGTTTAAATAGTATCTGTGCGATCAAGTCGACGATATTGCTGGAAATGAAGTGTCCCCAACTAAGCAAGCCAGAGGCGACAGCGGCAAGAAACCAAAACTCCATCGGTGACAGAATGGAGAAAAAAACCTTGGGAGAAACCAGGCTCAGTCAGGGGGCCAGTTCTCCTCTGTCATGAAAATAGAAGCTGAATCGGTGAGTAATGTGAGCTAAATTAGGAGGCCTGTTTCATACCGTGTGAAGTAGCAGTGAAGTACCAACTAACATACTTAAATACACCCTATACGCGCTGCTTATGTCTTACGGACATTTTCAGGATCTTTTGTTTAACGCAGTGACATACTTGGACTCTTAACATATCTACATTAATTATGCTTTAATACTATCACATTTAATAGATTTAGCATATACCCATTCAACACTCTTAAAAACAAAAAAGGTTCTTTATTGGTATCTGTGATTCCATGAAGAACCTTTAACATCTAGGAAGTTTTTCATTTCACAAAACGATTTTTATAGTGGGAAAAGTTCTTTAGATGATTCAAATGTTCTTCAAAAGTTCTTTTAAGAACTGTGCGCTGAAAGATTCTTTGGGAAACCAAGATCATTCCTTCTTTGGCAATGCTTTGAAAGAAAAAGAGCTTTATTGCAAGGAATTTGTTTTGGTGACAGAAGCTTCCACAGTACATACACACACACAATATATACAAAATAGACAATAGGTGGTATTTGTGTGTACAGGTATGTTATGTATTTAAGAACAATTTAGTTAAAAGTCGACATCCAATTTTAAATGCTTTAAATCCAGTTTCAAGCATTTAAGCATAAGATTTCAAATCAAAAGGTGTTTTCAATCATGAAAAACAGGTAGTTTATGTGTTTGCACTAATTACCATTTCAGGTATCAGTGTGTCTGAGTTAAAAAAAAAAAAAAAAAAGTTCCTTAGCATCAGGAACTAAATTGATTTGTCACTATTAATCCATTTAAACATTATTAAATCTATATTTAATTTTCTAGACTCACCTGCTATGTTGAGCAGAATGGTTCCAGCAACACTCAAAGCTGTTTTGAACTTCATACTTCTGCTCTTCTCTGTGATCTGACTGCTGTTTTCTCTACTCTCGGTCTCTTAATGAAATGTAAAGCAGGTGGTGCTGTGTTCATCAAACAATCTCTGCCCCAACCACCATGAGTGTCTGACTCATATTTTTTCAAATGCCTATATTGTGCACTGTACACGCCCAGTCACCTTTACAGGTAATGTTAAGGATTGCTTATTGAGCTTTCAGTTCAAGGTCGCTTCACACATTTCAACATTTCAAGTGTCTCTAATCTGATTTTTAATTTAGCATATAAAGCAGCTTTCTGAATGAGCATGACCGAGCAGACCTAAATTATCTTTTAAATAAAATATCTTCTATTTGCTTTTTTTGCTATCGTAAACTTTCCTGTCTGCCTCTGCCTCTTACCTAACACCTGAAATGAACAATAAACCTATCCAGTGAGTCTAAGAATCTTATCTCCAGTTTCACAGACCAGGCTTAAGATAAAATGTACTAAAATGTATGTCAGGGCTGTTTTAACTGAACGAAACTTGCACTAACTGATCTTAAAATATGTCAGAGTTCTGTTGTTCTGACTCAAGGTGCACATCAGTAGTGTTTTTATATAAGGCACATTTATTAAAAGCTACTTAAACGTCCTAATCGATCTATGGCCTAATCCTAGCTTAATCTAAGCCCTGTCTGTGAAATTGGCCTTTGTCTTCTCCATTTTAATCATAATTTTATTATTAATTTGTGCTTGTTAAACAGAAAGGTATATGTACACTACTGTTTAAATATGTTTGAAATTCTCACCTCATCCTCATTCTCGCCAAGCCTGCATTTATTTGATCAAAAACAGAAATAATTGTAAACATTATTACAATTTAAAATAATAATTTTCTGTTTGAAAATATTTTAAGGTGTAATTTATTACTGTGAGACCAACGCTGAATTTTCAGCAGCCATTACTCCAGTTTTCAGTGTCACGATCCTTAATCATTCTGGTATGCTGATTTGGTGCTCAGAAACATTTATTATTATCAATGGAATTGTCTGTGTGTGTGTGTGTGTGTGTGTGTGTGTGTGTGTGTGTGTGTGTGTGTGTGTACCTGTTTTTATATTCCGGTGGGGACTTAGACCTGAATACACACAGACTCATGGGGACTTGTGTCACGGTGGGGACCTAAATTGAGGTCCCCACGGGTAAACAAGCTTATAAATCACACAGAATGAAGTTTTTTGAAAATGTAAAAAATGCAGAAAATTTTCCTGTAAGGGGTAGGTTTAGGTGTAGGGTTGGTGTAGGACGATAGAAAATACGGTCTGTACAGCAGAACAGCATTATGCCTATGAGAGTCCCCACAAGGATAGCAGAACAAGTGTGTGTGTGTGTGTGTGTGTGTGTGTGTGTGTGTGTGTGTGTGTGTGTGTGTGTGTGTGACAGACATCTTTAAGATATCAGTTTTACATACATTCTAAATCGTAAACATCTAATACACGTCTATTTGACATCTGATAGGAAACATCCTATAGACGTATTGCAGATGAGCAAACACTGTAAATGCTGATGTCAAATATACGTCTCTGTGATGTATGTGTGCTATCAGGCATGTGTAATGGCAGTAAGATGGGAGAGAGTGCTCAAAACTCTTCAGATCATACAATTTAGTGGAACATTAATATAGAATCATGTTTTGTAAAGAAATGAGGTGTGAACATGAGAATTTATCATTATCTTTCTAAGTGTGCGGTCTTTTGGGTTAAAGTCTTAATAGAGCTGTTTAATGTAGTTATGTGATCAAATTAATCGGCACAGATTAAATATATGTGACCCTGGACCACAAAACCAGTCTTAAGTTGCTGGTGTATATTTGTAGCAATAGCCAAAAATACATTGTATATGGGTCAAAATTATTGATTTTTCTTTTATGCCAAAAATCATTAGGATATTAAGTAAAGATCATGTTCCATGAAGATATTTTGTAAATTTCCTACTGTACATATATCAAAACCTCATTTTTGATTAGTAATATGCATTGCTAAGAACTTCATTTGGACAACTTTAAAGGCAATTTTCTCAGTATTTTGATTTTATTTTTTTTCCACCCTCAGATTCCAGATTTCAAATAGTTGTATCTCGGCCAAATATTCAGCTTGCAGATTATGTGTAAAACGCAATTTTGAAAAAAATTACCCTTATGACTGGTTTTGTGGTCCAGGGTCACATATGTGTCCTTCTTCAAGTTTCAAGTTTCTCTTTTATTGTTAGCGCCCTTGTGTGCACAGGCTAATAATTTCTGACTGGCATATAACTGAACTCAAACAAACATAAACGGGTAATGGTGGGGTCGCCTACAAGGCAGGGCCCATGGGCTGCAGCCCAGTTAAGCCCAATGGCAAGTCCAGCCATTTAAGAATGCCAAAACGACATTTTGAATATTGTGATAACGAGCAGAATCTGAAAGCTGAAACACTGATCCTTATCAGAAGTAACAGCACAGATTTCTGCATTCACACGGTCATTGAGTGAGTTTGAGTGTGCAGGTCCTCTGCCACAGCACTAGATGGCACACTTGGCAACTAAATGGTAACTAAATTTTGCAGTGCATGAACTTTAAGCAAAATCAGCTAGATGCCATCTGCCAGTACAAACAATTAGCCTATGTGCAGTTTGCCTCAACTCATAACTCAAAAGCTTTTCCTCATTTATTTGGCTGATTTAACATGGAATCAGACAAAATCAAGTACAGGTTTCAGAAAAATTTTACATCTGGGGCCATCAGTGTGCATAAGTTACATTCCTTCCCTGTTTATTACAGAGTGCAGTTTGATTGTTCTGCATTTCCACTACAGAAATTAAGGCCAGAGACAAAGTATTAGGTTACTGTACTCTGTTATTGTACCACAATAATGTTTTTAAATACAAAGTGACTGCAGTGCATTTGTATTCTTTCATTTTAATAAAATGTGTGAACAATGGCTGTGTGTATAGGCCTACACACACGTGCATGCGTGCGCTCACATACTAACAGAACACTAGTACTACTATAACATTAGTACACTAATAATATTGTAAAGCATACTATAATGTTTTAAAGTAAAGTAAATAACCAAAATGACATAAATCAGAGAATTAAGACTTGGTCATTAAGAAAATACAAATAAGGAGAAAATCGGAGGAATGATGGATGATGTGAGAGAAAGGGAAAATAAGAGGAGACTGGGTGAGCCTGAGCTGGATTCAGTGGAGGTGAATGAGACAAATCCTGGTAGATCGCTGCTTATTTGGGAGCTGATCCAAGACTGGTATTGAGACACTCTGGTGTAAACGCCAGGGAACTTGGGTAGTCCACAGTCTCGACCAAAACTCACAATGCCAGACTGAATCCACTGGGAATTGTTCTTATGTACCATTGGACCTCCAGAGTCTCCCTGCATAGATTAAGATAACGTAATGTTAATATCTCTGACAGTATACAAGGTAAAGCAATTTTAACCTCACAACAGGGCTAAACTGAATTGAACACTGCATCATTTCTTACTGTACAAGTTTGACACTGCAGTCCGGAGCAGGGATTCATAACCCAGGGTCAAAAGTGGTGCTAACCCCACTTCTAAATTACAAGTGTGAACTGCTTTACAAAGCCAATAACCCAATAAGCCAGTGTGAAAACTTGAAGTAAGTGATATTGTACCTGACATGAATCTTTTCCACCCTCGTCTAGTCCAGAGCACAGCATGTTGCTTGTAATGATTCCTCCATAGGCCTTATTACAAACACTGTTGTTTACAATCGGTATCTGCACCTCCTGCAGTATGCTTGGAATCTGGGTGTCTTTAATATTAATGGCATGGTGGAAAAAGTTAAAACATTTTCTGGTGACACTATACAACGTTTTGAATCATAGACGTGTTTGATTGAACTCACCTGCCGAATTGAGTTTGCCCCATCCAGTGATCCAACTCTTAGTACCTCCACCAAATACACTTCCAGCGGCCGCCAGACAAACTGGCCTAATATAATCAGTGAACGTCACAGAAGAGGAGAGCTGCAGCAGTGCTATGTCGTTGTTTTGGGTAGTTGAGCTATAGCTGGGATGGGTGATGAGCCGAGTCACTGTCCTGGAGATCTCATTCGGGTTTGAGCCCGTTTGGAGTTGACGGCCGAGGTAGATTTTTACATTATATGAGGCGGTACTGTAAATAGAGACAAATATCAGTCTTAATTCCTCTACTATATCTACATATGCAGTGTTTTGTTATATAAATCACTTCATACCTCTGGAAGCAGTGAGCTGCAGACAAAACCCAGTCTTTATTGATTAGACACCCACCACAGAAATGACTTCCAGACGTAATTCTATGAAGGCTTGCTTGCCAGGGCCAAGACCCCTGAACTGCACCTTGTCCTCCAACAATCTTGGTGTTGAGAGGAGCCTGACCGCATACTGATGAGAGAAAAGAAGGCTGATTTTTCTGGTTGAAATCAAAATGAATAGAATAATCTGAATAATCTTAAAATGTTATTAAATATATTCAATTTATATATATTAAATTATTAATATAGCTTTATTATTGTGGAAGATTAATAATTCATTCATTAATTCCATACGAATTAAATCAAAACATAAATTAGGTCAATTAAACTCTACTTTTTTCATCATTTTGTTGAATGTATTTGTATGGGCATTAAGAGCATAGAAACTTACCATCTAACTGACAAAGTGAGCCTGTAATAAGAAAAATGGAGAAATAACAACATTTTGAGTTGTTAAATGGATCCATAAAATGAATGTTACTGTTCTGTGTGTTAGTTTTCTTGACAATGAATTTAGTTCAGAACTGGTTTGCACAGATATGCGGGTATAGATGCACTGACACAGAGCTGATAAACTGGTTCTTTGAGTAGCGTAGATTTATCTGTGTTTCCAGTCATATCAATATTGTTAGAGACTTGGGTTACCCTAAAATAATGTATGGAGATATTTGGAATCATGCACTAGTCACTCTGACCAGTTTTGTGAAATAATTGCTACCCTTATCATGAACTCTCATGAACGCTCAAAGAAGAGCAAAGCTGGATTTCAAAATTTTCATTTAAAAAACTTAACTAAATACATCTTGATCTTTTTTTTTTTTTTTTTATCCTTTATGGTGCTTTTTTGTACAATGGTGAAAGTCTTCTTTCACTTGCATTAAGAGAGTGGCCAGATTCTTCACATATCCACCTTTTTGGTTTCCCACATGAAAAGAAATACAGGTTTGCAAAGACATGAGGGTGCATGCACTGTCAGAAAAACAAATTATATATTTATTTGTATAGTTTTGAACATTATCTATCTTTCTTTATGAACGTATGCTACCAGTGACAACACTGAGCTCACTTGAGTTTTTACAACATAGAAAGTATATCTGTACATGAAAATTGTTTTTGTGATAGACTCATAAAAAGAAATGAATGAAAAAAAATTTAATAAAAAGAAATGAAAAGAAAAAAGCCAAGAGCTGATTTCATTGTAGCCTTATTATTTTTAAAAGGTTTTTTATCAGAATGAATTATGCTTGTGTTTAATAATGTAATAGGTTAGACTGAAAACCATTCATCAATCAAGCTAAGAAAAATACTGTTTGTAACTTATTCCATTTGCTTTTAATATTATGATGATATTGCACTTTACTATTATGAGTTTTTAATGAAGAAGTAACATTAATTTCAAGTATTAATTTTAGGTGTTACAAAGAAAATAATACAAGTTAATTAACAAAAGGTGTCCCATCATCTTGTGACAAATAGGCCTACATAATTTAAACCAAAATACAACTTTAATGTATTTTATTGTAAGGTTAAACCAAAGTTATTAAACAAGAACTTGCCTATTATTTGTTTCAGTGTCATATTAGATCTTACCTGCTATGTTAAGAAGTATGACTCCTGCAAAACACACAGCTTGACACAACGTCATCCTCATGTTGTTGTCTGTGTAATGTTTGCTGTTTCCTTTACTGAGAAATGTCTAATGACAAGTAAAGCAAGTGCTGCCGCATTCAGTAGGACCCTGTTTAGGTTACCTCTGACACACCTTGTTTTATCTCTGGCCTGCTGTCAGTGTTTTTAGTACACACCCTGTTCATCTTTGATGTCTGGATGCTTCTCTAATGCTTCTAATTTGAGTGACAGAATGTCACTTTGCCTCATGCTGCCATTAAATAGCGATTTTATACACTTGTTTCATACACAGGCCAGTCATATGTTACACTCTAAAAAATGCTGGGTTAAATACATCCCAGTGCTGGGTAAATATTGGACAGAACACATGCTGGGTTGTTTGTTTAACCCAACCTTCTGGGCAGAAACCCAACCGCTGAGTTCGTCCATATTTTACCCAGCATTTTTTAGTGTGTACTACTTAATGCATCTTGGGAAAGTTAGTTGTTACATTTTTACTCCAGCCAACATTGTTATATGTTCAGTGTATGTTGCCACAAGATGGCATCAGTCCTTTGATCTCTGGAATAGGCCTCACTTGTAGGGAATCACTTTATGGAACTTATATATATATATATATATATATATTGATTTAGACTAGATCAACAAAAAAAAAAAAACACCTTAAAAAAAATCATGTTTCTTTGTTGAATTTGTTTGCTACATCAGGCTTTTATGCCTCATATTAGTATGATTAGGAGAACATGGAGTTCAGACTCGACAGGAAGAAACACCTCATTTTTATTCAGCAGCAATATGCAATTTGGTTTTATTTGAATATTTATATGGCCAAAAGATGAAATTCTGATGTAATGTGAATCAATGAGGTCTTTATATCTGTAGAGCAGACTGCTTAATGAATATAAATACCAATTATCACTTTATATTTCCCAATAACTTGTCTGTTTTTCAATAACCAGTATCTCTAAACACAATGCAGAGCACACATGCTTAAATTACTATTCAGACCCTGAGATGTATAAGTGTTATTGTAAATAGTATAAAACTTTAATACACAAGAGGCTGCAGTGCATTTTTCAAAAAATAAAAATACAATCAGTCAATAAAAATTCAATAGTCAGTAGTCAAAGACAATAATTAGCTATGCATTATAATTGTGTTACGTCTCACTTATGTCTCGTATTTAGGCCAAATATCACAAACTCCACCCTCATTATGCAAAAATTCTGAGGTCAAAAGCTTGCTGAACTTCATCATTGTGCAGGAAATAAGAACAAGAGCTTCCCAAGAATAGTACATTTTTAAAAAGACAATATGACGATGCACCTACTTCACATATTTGTGAAAACTTGTACAGCACAATTGTCCTCTTAATCACATAATCCTGAGAACCGTAATTCAAATGATCTCTATGAAGAGAGATATAGGGAGCATATGAAAGGAATGATGGAGGATGTAAGAGAAACTGAAAATAAAAGGAGGTTGGGTGAGCTTCTGAATCCATTGTTGTTGAATTCAACAAATCCAGGTGGGTTGCTGCCTATGGTAGAGGTGATCCAGTCCTGGTACTGAGAGACTCTGGCGTACACACCAGGATATTTGGGGTCAGCACATCCAATACCAAAACTCACAACGCCGGACTGAATCCACAGAGAGCCATTCCTAGTAACCAATGGACCTCCAGAGTCTCCCTGTATTGATAAACACAACATTTATCTCATTTATGTTTCTGAATATATACAGTGAACAATTGTTAAAAACTGACTATTAAAATCTGTGCAGAACCAATCATCAACCGGTCAAGATGCATGGCAGTTGGAAATATGTACGAATGTCATCTGACTTGCTCTGATGTCATGCTGACACATTTCAAAAAGTCATGCGGGGGAAAAATTATATTATTATGGCCACGAATTAAAAACCCCGTTCTCATGACTTGTTAATTCATAGCCACTTTGCACTAATTTGTTCCCTCATTTTGATTTAACTATACAATAAAATAACTTTGTTTATAAGGCACATTTGCAAACAAACAGAAGTTGGCCTAAAGTGCCTTACAGATCGAGCAAATATATATATATATATATATATATATATATATATATATATATATATATATATATATATATACAATACTGTGCAAAAGTCTTAGGCCACAAGTATTTTCACCAACAAAAAATGGTTTGAAATCAGTTATTTCTATCTTTTGCTGTAGTGTGTCAGTAGGAAATATCAGTTTACATTTCCAAACATTATTTTTGCCATTAATTGTAATAATCCAGTGAGATTTTTGTTTGCACAAGGAGTCTGGAACAGCCAGTGCTCCACACAGAGATCTGATCTCACCATCATCCAGTCTGTCTGGAATGACATGAAGAAACAGAACAAACTGAGACAGACTAAATCCAGAAGAACCGTTGTAACGTCTCCAAGATGCTTCAAGAGACCAAATTCAAATTCATCGGATAAATGAGCACCTAATGCACGACTCCTGTATGTCACTATTATCGTCTTTACTTTGATTGCAATCGTCAGTCATCAAAACCTTGCTAGTGCAACACTGGCTTATTTTATCCAACCGAGAGCTGTAGTTTGCGTTTTCGTTTTCATTTTTAATTTCTTTAACATATTAATCATAAAAATAATGAATTGAATATAAATATACTTTTAGTCTTAAGTTATCTCGCGCCCCCTGGTTGAGAACCACTGGGCTAAGCCTAGGGTCATTGGGTTAGTGTTGATTGCCCATTAGACTGGTTTTGTAAATAATATCTTGCAACACTGATAGATTGTTAATGGTAATGTAAAGCATGCAGGTGATCCAAAATATGTTAATTAGGGTTTTGTAATCTAAAAAAAGGTTCATATGAATGACTGATGTCTTACCTGACATGAATCTTTTCCTCCCTCATTTAACAATCCAGCACAAATCATATTGCTTGTGATGCCTCCTCCATAAGCATTATTACAGTCACTGCTGCTCACAACTGGTATCTTCACCTCCTGCAGTATGTCAGGAGATGGACCTGTGACAGATCAGAGGACGATTTTGGATGCATTTAATGGCCAGTTACAGTAAGTTGTTGAGTTTACAGTATTGTTGTTTTGCAAGCAAATCTTCACTCACCTTCTGACAGTAGCGCTCCCCAGCCAGTGACCCAGCTGCCTGTACCTGCAGCGAATTTACTACCTGCAGCCGCCAGACAGACTGGCCTAATGTAATTAGTGAACGTCACAGAAGAAGAGAGCTGGAGAAGTGCTAAGTCGTTGTCATTGTTAGGATTGTCATAGTTAGGATGGTTGATGACTCTAATTGCTGTCCTGAAAACTTCATTAGTGTTTGTTCCCGACTGGCTCTGGCGTCCCAGGTAGATCTCAATGGTACTCATGTAACTGTACATAGAGGAAGTAAGTTTTAATTAAATTAGCATCAGTTGATAATAGTGTCTTGAGATGTATTTAAACTTCATACTCCTGGAAGCAGTGAGCTGCAGACAAAACCCAGTCTTCGCTGATTAGACTCCCACCACAGAAATGGCCTCCAAATTCGGGGCTTTGAATGCTGACTTGCCACGGCCAAGACCCTGCCGTTGCAGCCTCCCCTCCAACAATTTTGGTGTTTAGGGGGGCTTGACCACACACTGATGAGAGGAAAGATGATATGGAATTCCCAATTAAAATGATATACACACAAGATATGTGGAACGCTTGTTTTATGGTCGTTAAATCTATGACAGCTTACCATCTAACTGGCAGAGAGAACCTGGAAGACAGAGACCAAACAATTAGATGAACATGCATGGCGATGATGAGCTGGTTTGTGTAACCTGCAACTTTACTCTTTCACCTTTCACATAAGTGTTGGCACATACCATTGGCTTGAATCAAGATAATAGTTTGACGTGCATTATAGGATTATAGCCTGGTTGTGAAATGATTTCATTGTCTTGACAGGAAAATAGAAGCTGAACCAGTCAGTAATGTGAGCTACATTAGGAGGCCTGTTTCACGCCGTGTGACGTAGCAGTGTAACAACAAAAGCAGGTTCGTGTCCTTTGACACTGACAGCATCTCTATACAGTAAATATTTGTTTTAATAATGGCCATAAATCATAAAATGGTTATCAGGAATTGGCCTGTGAGAGCTATGCTTGATTCAATCTAATTTACATATATCATTTTCACATCAATCTATGGAATCAAATTGATATCTAAAAGGTAATTAATCAACAACAAAAAAAAATTTAAAGAGTGGGTAAGTAGTTTCCTTATATTGTAAAAGATCATGTTGATTATTAATATTAATATTACTGGAAATGGCAAAATAGGCTCACAGAAACTACTTGCAATTATACTGTTACACTGTTAAAAATGATTTTCTTTAAAATTTTCATGTTTAATTCAATGTGTTACTTGCTGATTCTTTGTAATTAATTTAATAGCAATTGTTTCTGCGCCAATTTTTCCTGTTACTGTATGTATCATATGTTTGTTTGAATGGTGTGCGTAACACTATTCCTCTTAACAGACGTAAATATACCCTATACTCGCTGCTTACGTGTGCAGCTGATGTGAAACAGGTCTTGCAGCCGCTTTCAGGATCTTTTATTTCCCCCAGTGACATACTTGGACTCTTAACTTATCTACATGAAAATAATTATGCTTTCTCATATTTCATAGATTTGACATTTAACACTATAAAGATAAAGGTTCTTTATTTCTTTTTCTTTTTTGACATCTGTGGTTCCATGAAGAACATTTAATATCCCTAGAACATTTTCATTTCACAAAAGGATCTTTATAGTGGAAAAAAGTTCTTTAGATGATTAAAATGTTCTTCAAAATGGATCTTTTAAGAACTGTGCGCTGAAAGATTCTTTGAGGAAATCAGTCATTCCATGGCATTGTTTTGAAAACCCCGTTTTGGAATTTTTGTTTTTAATCAAGCAAACTATGTTCTTTAAAATAAAGGTTCTTTATTTCCTCCATGCCTTTATTGCTCCGTGAAGAACCTTTATATTGCACAAAAGGTTCTTTATGGTGGAAATGGTTGTTTAGATTATTAAAATGTCTTTAACATAAAAAAAAATCAAATAAATAAATACATTTTAAAACTGTTCACAGGTTATTTAACCAAAAAATGGCCCTTCTGAGGCATCACTGTGAAACCCCCTTTTGGGACCATTATTTATGAAATATTTAAATGGAATATTCAAATATTATTGAAATATCAAATAATTACTATTATTACTTGCAATAGTAAAACAGCAGTATAATAGACAGACGAATGAATATATTTTACAACAATTTAGTTCAAAGTCAGCATCCCATTTTAAACTTAATTTCACGCATTTAAACATAAGACTTCAAATCAAAAGGTGTTTACAATCATGAGAAACATAGAATATGTGTTTGCACCAATTGCCATTTCAGTGTGTGTGTGTGTGTTCATTAGCAACAGGATTTCAATTGACTTGTCATTATCAAACAATTTAAACATTATTAAATCTATATTTAATTGTCTAGACTCACCTGCTATGTTGAGCAGAATGGTTCCAGCAACACTCAAAGCTGTGTTTAACTTCATACTTCTGCTCTTCTCTGTGATCTGACTGCTGTTTCCTCTACTCTCGGTCTCTAATGAAATGTAAAGCAGGTGCTGCCGTGTTCATCAAACATTCTCAGCCCCAACCACCATGAGTGTCTGACTCATCTTTTTTCAAGTACCCTTATTGTGTATTTACTGTACACGCCCCAGTCACTCTTACAGGCAATGTTAAGTATTACTTATTGAGCTTTCAGTTCAAGGTCACATCACAACACATTAACACATTACAACATTTCAGTTGTCTCAACTTGGAGTTTTTATAATTTAGCATACAAAGCCGCATTCTGAATGAGCATGTCCGAGCAGACCTACATTATGTTAAATAAAATAAATCTATTTTCTTTTTTTTCTACCATAAGCTTTCTCTTACCTGACACCTGAAATAAACAATAAACCTATCCAGTGAGTCTAAGAATCTTAGTCACCTCTGCTTTTATTTTAATCATTTTAAAATGAATGTGTTGAACAGAAAGATACACTTTAAGAATTCACTTATGCTCACCTGCATTTATTTCATTACAAAAAACAGTAATGTTATTACAATTTAAAATTATGGTTTTCCATTTGAATATGTTTTTAAATTGTAATTTATTCCTGTGATGGCAAAGCTGAATTTCCATTTCATTACTTCAGTCTTCAGTGTCACATGATCCTTCAGAAATTATTGTAATATGCTGATTTGGTGCTCAAGAAACACTTAGTAGTTGTATTATTAGAAATGTTAAAAACAGCTAAATATTTTTGGTAAAAACTGATACTGTAACGGATAGAGTCGGACACAGAGGTAAGTGAAATCACTGAGTGTTTATTAAATGGTATAGTGATCAGGAGTCGTGCTGAGAAGGTCTTGAGGTGAGTAGTGTCCTTAGGAAGTTCAGTGATGGATACTATCAGTAGCTGAATGAGACTGTGATCCACAGGGGCAAGGAGCGGAGCTGACCAGGAGAACGGGAGCACAGGAGACACAAACCACAGCGGTGGATGATCTGGACACACAGGAGACAACAAGGAGGATAACTGGAGGTAAGTACACAGGTTAGGATTCAAAGGTATACTCAGCATGTGAGGATTACTGGAGAGGAGTCCACATAGCATCTACGAGATCGGACCCTGAGAGGAATGTGGAGTGTGCTTAAATAGGTGGCTTGATGACTGTGGTGATGAGGTGCAGGTGCTCGTGATTAGAATTCAGGAGATCAGAGTGCAGGTGAAAGTGATAGAGATGACGCTGGAGCCAGGCCGTTCTGTGACAGATACATTTATTTCATGAATCTTTGATGAATAGAAAGAAATTAACAGAATGTATTTCTTTACAATTTATTTCTATTACATAGTAATCTTGTGTAAAATTATAAATGTCTGTCACTTTTGATCAATTTTTATTTATTTTTATTTTAACAGTATGTATTTATGCATGAAGAACATATTATGTTGTAGTTCAAAGTTAAATGTTAAAAAGTTGGAAAAAAGTGTGTGAGAGAGAGAGAGAGAGAGAGAGAATGTATGTACTACAATAAAGTATGTAAAGAAACTGATTTAAATCTGTCTAAAGATGTTCAATGTTTTAACATATGTTGCTGACTTATCTTAATCAATGTTGTGTAAAATAAGTGATTTGTACTATTACTATTTCTAACCAAATGGCAGTTTCAAGTGTTATTTGCATTGATGATGGCTGCTTGCTGTAGCCAGTCATCTAGTTTTACCGGTTTTATGGACAAACCTGAATATTTCTCTCAGGTGAAAACATTCCCTCAAGGCCTGTGTGATCATCTCATGCAGTGTACAATTAACTGCGTATTCATGTGATTTATCAAAAGTATGTCATTATTTCCTAGTATGAGAATTGTGCAGTAAAAAAAAAATCAAATTTCATTATTTTCGCAAGCAGTCATAACAACATGCATAAACATCATTCGGTTGCATTGTCATCTAATATCACAAATTATGAAAATATGAAAATATACACAGGTCATTTTCTGACAAGTCAATTCTCTTTCAAGATAAACTACCATTAGCTCATACACACATCAATAAAGTTTTAGTAACTTTTTATTTTTTATTTTTAGTGAAACTGTGTTTATTTGATTCCATCATATTTATGAAGTACATTTTTTATGTCCCCACCATATTAGTCAATATATTTTGTCAAAAAAATGAAGGAAATCATATTAGTTATTAGTAACTGGTAATCAATTTAAGCAGCGACATGTTTAATAATTAACATCACACCGACACCCTCATTAAAGAGTTCAAAAGTACATTAGTGTAACATATTTGTGTAAAAACATTAGCTTTCACAGAGAGACCGGACCCTGCCAAAACACCTTTGCCCTTAAAGAGCATATAGATATTATCCATGCATAGTCATTACCCATCCCTTTTCGTAATCAGTTTCAGTAGGATATTTCACCTTTGTGCCCTTTCATAATCAGTATATCGATTTAACTGCACTAACACCATTGGATAAGAACAAAATATAAACTGAGCTGGACAATGAATTTGCAACCTCAACACTGTTACTGAACTGAGTTTAATCAAAATTGAATTGACTTGAGCTGAATAATAACATTATTGCCTTCTGTAGAGCTGCTTTACACCTGAATTGAATTTGTTTTTGAATTTATGAACATTGAAACAATGACAATTACTGAACTGAACTGAAACAAAATTGAACTATAAATGAGCTGAATAATGACAATATTGTCTTCTGTAGAGCAGCTCTACAGCTGAAATTGAAGTAGGCTAGTTAATTTCATAACTGATTCATTACACAGAAAGTTATCGTCCTGTTTATTGATGTGAAGCTGCTTAGAAACAATCTGTATAGGAAATATAAATAAATGCAAATTGATTTGACCTCATTTTGCACTTGCAATTGCTGTAAAGGATTGTGTAACAAGAGTGTATTAAAAAAAATGAAAGAATATGACAATAAAACCATAATATAGTTTTTACACTGTCTTTTTCCTAATTGATAAACATTATAAAATTGTTCATTTTGCTTGGGATATTTCAATTTGTATCCACCTTTCTCTTCAACCTGAAAGTAAGGCTATGTGCGAGACTTCTGGTTCATTAGCCGGGAAATAACGAGAAGATTAACAACGTGCAGTAAACGGTAAAACTGTTTGCACTACAAACCAGTGTGTTCATAATTAAGATAATACTTTAAAATAAAATGGTAAGACACACCCATCTGCAATATCAAGCAGTAAAACGAACTGTTTTGTACAGCTAAAAATAGCTGGACGCGATGAGACCAGAAGCCAGACTCATAAAATTTATAAATGGCCATGCCCATTTTTATGGGAAAAGGTGGATAAAACAAAGGTAATAGCCATAAAGCCCTAAAGGTGACCTTAAAAACTGTATGGCTCAGTGAACAAGCTGGCATGTAACATGAAGTGTATGAATAGCCTACTTCTCTTCTGTTTAAAAGAGCAGCAGTGTTATAATCTAAACTTTAAAGTTGTGTAATGTATCCAACATAACATATATATATATATATATATATATATATATATATATATTAATGCCAAAACACTTAATAACAATCATACAACCACAACAATCTCAAAAACAATAGAGGACAAAATACAAAAAAGATAGAAGGAAAGAAAGAAAGAAAGAAAGAAAGAAAGAAAGAAAGAAAGAAAGAAAGAGATTAATAAATAAATAACCTAAAAACAAACAAATAAATAGCATAAACCAGAGGGGGAAATCATACAAGGTTAAACATTGAAAGCAATTTTTGACTTTTGAATGATTTTTTGTTTTTTATGCCCATCAAAGATAAAACGTAAGAATTGTAGTCAACCAGAAAAATTTACAGTACTGGGTTCTTACCCAAAAATTTACACTTATGAATAAAACAATTTGCCAAGTATAATAAAAAGATTAACAATATATTGAATCGAAACGTTAGAGTTATAAGAAAAGAAAATAATATCAAAAGTGTTGATACAAATTCTAACATTTGTTTTATCTGAGAGATATAGGTACATAACTCATTCCAAAAAAATATAACACAAACACATTCACAAAAAAAGATGTACAATGGTCTCTTCTAAATCACAGAACGTGCTTTTTTTCAATATTTTGCATATACTTATTAAGTACACTATTACAAGGGTAGCATCTAGGCTATGTAATAAATGTGACTTCTTTTATTTTGTTCGTTAATAAATATTTGTGTGGAAGAGACCGAGCAACACTCGAATTAACATTGTACAATGCCATCCATTTAAAAGAAGTCGCTGGAATAGATTTTCTGTTGATATGATTTCAAACAAAGCGGTTATTGAAATTGTCCTCAACAATCAATATATCATTATATGTTTATTGTTCAAGCTCATAAAAATTGCCCTTACCAAGATGGCAGATTCCCAACGCCACTCTTCACCGGAAACACACGGCAAAATAATTTTGACCTTCTTTCCGGTTGGCTCCCGCCCCACGTAGCCATTTTGCGTTTCCTGGACAAAAAAAGGGGGATAGATAGAAAGACAATCAGACACATGATTAAATTAGTCTTGAAATCATACCGAGAATCAAAAGTGCGGATGTAACTGTGCAATATGATAGGCGCGGGAGCGGGCGAGCAGGTACACCAGCCGCGGCCCGTATTCAAAGAGGAAACCTTTGGCTAGCTGGCTAACGATTCGTTAGCGAAAGAGTGAGATAAAGACTTCATAGACACTAAAGTGTTGTACGACATTCATAATTATCATATTATACTCTTAAGCACGCTAGAAGGCGGACGTTGGTAGAAATATGGACCTTGTGTTGATTTGAAACGTCGCAGCGGACAAAAACAGCAAACGCCACGGTTATTTGCGGAGGAAGCCGGATAACCGTTTATTCACAGGGAATAAAGAACAGGATCGCAGCACGCCACGGTAAGACAGTCTGTTTTATTTGAACACTTGATTTTATTACATAATGGTGATTGTGAGGCATTTATAGCTGCATAAAATTCAGGCTCTCGTTGTTGACAGACGCTCATCTTGAGCCTGTCATGAACTAGCCGGACATCTTCCATCATTACAGCATAACCATGGGGTTGCACTAAAATCATAACCGTTCCACTTTAAGCTAGTGGATGTGTCTCAAAACCTAGTGAGCATCGGACACAATATTTTGTCTCTAATACCCCAAAATGCAGTTTTGAGACACAGCCGGTGTGTTTCTCTATTGTTTAGTTTCCCTTTTCCAGCAGAACACCGGAAACTGATTCTGCCTCCATCCCTAATTAGCATTTATACAATAGTATGCAAATTATCACACTTTTTAAAAGCTCTTGACAATTCATTCAGCCCCGAGGCCTGCACACAAAGTCCACAGGAGAGGTTTTAGTGGTGTGAAAGGTGTGCTTCTACTGCACAAACACATTATGGACTTAAGTGCACTCAGTGGGTGGAAGGAAGAACATTACTGGGTACCTTTTAAGTACAATAATAGTACATCAGGCTAAGTGTAATCAATACTTGATATTTATTGTGTAATGTTAGAAGACTGTCGAAGACTTCATCAATACTTTGTAAAGATGCACTTCTCAGTCTGGTTGCTGCAAGTTTTGGGTGGCACACCCAGGTCTTGGAGCCTCTATGTGTGAACTGAAGATATAAATCAGGTGGGGTTAACGGATGTTTCATCCAACTATGAAAATTCATTCATCAGTTACTCACCCTAATCCAAGCCTATATGAAGAAATAATTTTAATAAACCTGATGTATTTTACTCCTTCAATTGAAAAGCCATGTGGCTAAAACTTTGATGCTTCTAAAAGTTTGTAAAAGACATGGTAAACATAATCTATAAGAATAAAAAAAATCAATCATCTGAGTAGACATCATTGCTTTATATGATGAACAGATTTAATTTAGGGTTTTATTCACATTTAAACAATTAATCAGGTTTTTTTTTTAATCAAAGTTTGGGTTGCATTAACTTGACGTTAAGAGTCAGAAAGCTCTTAGGTTTTTATTAAATATCTTCATTTGAGTTTAATGATGAACGAATGGGTTTGAAACGATGTGAGGGTGAGTCAATGATGACCGAATTTCATTTTTGAATGAACCATCCCTTAAATATACAGATTTCCAAAATGTGCAGGGTTTGAGAACTACTGCTCTAAAGAGTCGTATTATGGGTTGGTTTGCAGCTGTGGGTTTTCCCTTAGATCTCACGAGAATCTCCTTTCTTTAAACAGGAAATGCAAAATAGGCTTCTCCATCCCATAGACCCCCACCACCCTGTAATCATGCTGTTTGAAGCAAAGGAAGTACTGGTGATCCACAGAGCTCAAATGACATGTGCTTCTCCTTGATGTGTTTTCTAGTCTTCATTACCGCAACCAGAAATTACAAAAGATTCCTATGCCGCTAAAAGCTTTGAAACTCTGATGAACTTGTTTGGCTTTTACTTTCTTGCTTGTCTCCCGCTGTGTGATTGAGTCACCGTCTGACTTATTGTGCAGGGGTGTCTGGTTGAAGTATTACATTTCGATCTGAGTGTCTGATTGTCCCAACATGTGTTCGTTGGGAACTGCCATGTCTTTCATAGGTCCTCTGTGCTCCATGTCAAATATGTTGTATAAGTTGGCATGAAATGAAAATGATTTACTGAATGTCTGTAATTGATCTTATTGTGAACAACCGCACATGTTTCATTTATTAAAACGGGTTTGGCCTTCAAGTGTTCAAAATGTCTTAACGCAACTATTTAGTGAAATCTACAGGATTCTCTCTGGTGGCGTATGTAAGACTTCTCAAATCATTTAGTCCATTTAAAACCCGTCCCTGCAAGCAGCTCAAAATCCAATCAACAACCAGTGAATAGAACCCACCCTACATTTTAGTTTTTCGATAATCTGGCGCACTCGAATACAGAAGAAAAGGTCTGTTTAATTCAGTAATATCACAGCTTTTAAAGCCAATGGACCCTGTTTGCTTTCTTAATGCATGTTACTTCTTTTACAAACAGTGTTGTCTTAGTAATCTTTTATATAAGGAAACAACTCTCCTTTTTCTACTGATATCACAGATCCCCATTTTTCAACCCCCTTCCCTTCAGCCATCTGGCTCCATTGTCAACTCCCAATAGATCACATCAAGTCCCACACCCTACGTTTTCCCATTTAATATTGTGTTTCATTCAGAAACTTGTCAGATTACAGAGGTAAAAATAGGTTTCGAACAGTCCATGTTGACTTTATAGGCCTCACCCATCTCTTAAATCAGATATCTACGTGGTTTCTATTCATTTACATGTCTTTGAAATGTATTGAGTGTAAATCTTCATGTCTAGACTCAGACTGACAGTCTATTTTGTTGTTAAATCACAGTTGAGTATGCAAGATTGTGGTGTTTCTGATATGTGTGAATTGATACAGCAGCTCAGTGTTTGTGGGTTTGTGATTTTTACAGTTATGCAATAGAATCAGTGCAGTCAGGAAAGGTAATACAGTGTGGAAAATTGTTTGGATTGTATTTGTGTTCTTGAGCCTCAAGAGCCAGTGAAGACATCAAGATAAGAGCAAAAGAATCTCAAAAATTGCAAGTCTTCACCTGTCTGATAAGCAAACTAATGTGAGAATGTCTTCGTAGTCTTCATGTTTGAGTGTTTTTTCATTCGAGTTTAGATGGGCTGCTACCACCCAGTAAACATTTAGATCAGATTTCAGTATCGATCATCACCAGAGCATGGAGATCATGTGAATAGTTTCACCAGGTCAGGTTTCTGCCAAAAAATTTCTGTAAATCATGCGAATATTTTTCATTTACTGCATTTGTTTTATTGAAGTGCTTCTTGTGGCTGTTTTTAGTGACATTTAATGGGGTTTAAAAAAAGGACAATTACAGTAACAAGAAATAGAAAAAAAGGAAATTGCGTTGACATTGCTTTTACTAATCTACCATCATTTTTAGCCTTGCAAATTGTTAATAACACGATTATTAAATATTTTTAGATTAACCAAAGTAGTAACCAGCAGATGAATCATTTACCATAATAGTTAATTGCATCACTATAATTTAGCCCAAAATATTTTTTCACTCCCTCACAAATGTTGTACTAAACCACTCTGCCTGGAGCCTGAATAGGCCTACATATTTACGTTTCCACTGTGCATAATGTGTGAATTTGAAATGCATATGCAAATGAGATGGATGCCATCAGGATGTTCTTTACATTTTGAGAAGCGTGTGTACTTTATGGATTGTGTTTGAATGTAAATTAACCAGATGTGTAATGTCAAACGATGATCTGTTTTTCTTCAAAATATTTGGCAATATTCAAACAATTCACACAGTGCAAACAAACTACATTGGATGTGCTAACATGAAGATGAAAAAGAAGGAACGGCAAGTCTGATTTTGAATCATCCAACCAGGGCAGATTACTGCATCTTCATTATTAATGCGCAGCACCGAGTCTCACAACTTCTAAGTGGGTCACAGACTTCTGAGTCTTTTATGGTGTGCTGCAGATGCCAGATTGTGGCATATATGCCAAGCCAGAGAAGAGATGAGAGGAGTTCACAAGTTTAGAGTGGCATTTTGATTATTTTCACACTTGGTTCACCCCAAACAAACCCGTTTTTTTAGAAATATGCCATTTGCCTGCAGATGTGACATCGGTTGTCATCCACTGTAACACAGTACATGAGATGAAATGATTGAATCTTGCATCCCGATGTCCATTGTTGTTTATGAATCCCCATGACACACCCTACGTCAAGCAGATCGCGCCAAAATCAGGCTAAAATCATGTAGTCTGAACTGGGCTTTACTAGGGGTGTGAACCTACACTGGTCTCACGGTTCGGTTCGATTCGGTTCAATTCGATATCACGATGCATTGACGATGCACTGCATCCTCAATTTTCAATTTTACTTCATGTGCATACAATTTTGTCAGTAAATACAAGCAGTCACATATATGAACTGCACCTTTAATTTTACCTGCTCAAAGAAAACACGCTTCTTGAATGTATCAAACATCAAACAAAACTCTGGGCACAGAAAGACAACAGGAGCATTTAGAACAAATACACAAAAGTAAATACTGAAAGTATAATGTGAGGAGTGTACTTTAATAGTTATATAGTGTAGTATACTTTATTGTAAAACATTTAAATATTAACTAGTTTTATTAATTAGTGGTATTACCTCCTGCATATTTTATTTGTGCATGACATGATTTACAAACAGCGTGTGTCTTCTCCAGGTCATGCTTACCAGGTTGTTCATAAAAGCCAAAATGTGCCCAGATATCGGCATTTAAAGTAGTTGGAGCATTTTGAATTACTCGCACTCGCGTCTCGCCTCCCTCCGCCATTGTATGCTACCACGACAAAGTACATATGTGACAAATGACGTCAGAAAAGCATTATAATCAGTTATGGTCTATTACTGAACCGATACCGAATCATCCTCTTCTGCATCGCAGAAACGATTAATTTCGACATCCCTAGACTTTACACTGTGAGTTTATGCTCACCAGTGCTGCTTTTAATTGATCAAAAATGCAGTATAAACAGTAATATTGTGAAATTTAAATTTTTGCAGCTAAAAACTTAAGTGATCGATTAATCTGTTACTTAATTGAGTAATCTGATAAAATAATAATAAAAAATTGCACATCCTGCCAAATGTTGTTCCTCAAACAAATGTGTAAATTGACAGCTTGAAATTACACTTTTTGACAGGTGAATCAAGCTGTAAATATGTCTTAGCCATTGTTGTTTATCTATGACAGTGTGGTCACTTAATAGTTTTGCCCTGCATAACCATGTAAACTGCATCTGTAACTAAATGTGATTTTTGTTACTCATTTTTAGTCTAATTGGTACGAAAAATTGATGCCACATGGTGTTTTGGAGAAGAAAACTTAATAGCATCTTAGAAAAACCAGTTGGTGAATTTTTGTACCGAGATAAGTCATTAGGTGACTCACGTGGAACAGATGTTGTCTTCAAAGACAGTATGTCCTTGATTCAAATCATTGATGTCACTAAGGCTACATCAGGGTCAATATCTTACTATTTAAACTATGTATTATCTATGTATTAAACTATGTATTGGTGCCTGGTGACTTTAAGCCATTTTTACTGGCTCTAAGATTTGGTTTTATTCATTTTGGACATACGGCTGTCACTTTACAATTAAAAGTAATCAGTAAAGTAATTTCTTGATTAAAAGTCACGATAATCGGCCGATTTCCAGAATAATCAATAATGACAGCCCTAATAGGAAGTCCTGAGTTATGCCTCAGTAAAGATACGCCTCTTGGGAAAATGAGACTTGTTTTTGTGATTTTGCAGGTAAACATAATACAACACAATTGCTTATTTGGCATACATAGTTACACATTCTCTCTATCTATTTTTCTCCATCCCAGGAGCCAGTCATGCCTGCCAGTGTGCGTACTGGGACCCCGAAGGACTCAGAGGTGTCTGAGCTCTTCTACAGGGATGATCCTGAGAAGCTCTTCACTGATCTCCGCGAGATCGGTCATGGCAGCTTTGGAGCCGTGTACTTTGTAAGCAAGCCATGCCAATATTTATGTGCCATGGACATTTGTGTACAAGCTCTGTATGACCGTATTTTTCTCTCAGGCTCATGATGTACGTTCCAACGAAGTGGTGGCCATCAAGAAGATGTCGTTCAGTGGCAAGCAGTCTAACGAGGTCAGGATCAAAATACAGTTTGAATCACTGTAGCACTGAATCAGACCGTTTAAAACTCACAAATCACGTTTTTACTAATGCTTGGTGTGTTGGTCCCCAGAAATGGCAGGACATCATAAAGGAGGTGAAGTTCTTGCAGAAGCTCAGACACCCCAATACCATCGAATACAAAGGGTGCTACCTCAGAGAGCACACAGCATGGGTAAGCACGTACGCATATGTATGTGAGTGACGTGTTTGTCTGCCTTGTGCTAAAGTTGTCTGTCTCTCCTGTTAGCTGGTGATGGAATACTGTCTAGGATCAGCCTCTGATCTTTTAGAGGGTGAGTAGTTCATGTTTACCCTTCCTCACGTCCTCCTGTTATGCTCTCCCTCAGCCGCCCTGTCTGACATTAGAGATGTCTGTTTATATTTGCTGTGCTGTAGTTGTACCATCATCAGTTGGTATATGCAGGTGTAAATATTGTAATTAGGGGTGGGCGATATAGCCTCAGAATTATATCACGACATTTCAATAATATTTGCGATAATGATATTTATGACGATATAGAAATAAATATGGAACAGTATTTTATTGGTGATTGCAGGCAGCAGCATTTATTAGGGATGGGACGATACACCTACCTCCCGATTCGATACTATCACGATACTTGGGTGCCGATACGATATGTATTGCGAATTTTTTTTTTTTTTAAGAATTTCGATTCTACAAGTATTGCGATTCGATATTGCTATGTGTTGCGTTTTATTGTTTTTAACTCTAGACCATGGGGAAAATTTGAATGATACACTTAATCTACAGACTGTCACAGTTAAAAAAAAAAACATCAGTTACTATTGCAATTCAATATTACAATTTATTGTGATTTTTTTTTTTGTTTGCTTATTAAAGACTAGACAATGGAAAATAGTTGATTATACCCTTAAAAGAGACTGTATATGATGAGTCATATTAACAAAAACAATCCATCACATCTTTCTAAACTTTTATTTCAGGAGCATAGACATACACAGTGTATATTTAAAG